>JAQQPU010019661.1:4251-16209 GCA_029168905.1 Artemia sp. Kazakhstan ARC1039
CCCCCAGGGCATAACTTACAACCCTTGCCCTGAGGACTGTGGGGGGGGGGGGAGGGGTTATCATCCTTAAAGACCTAATTTCCAAAACTTTCAACTACGTTGGATAAAATGGCTATCTAAAAATTTTGATTGGATGTGTTTGGGGAAAAAGTGGGCGTGAGGGGGGGGGGTTAGTTACCCTTAAATCACTTTCGACTCTTAAAAAGGGCACTAGCCCTTTGAATTTCCAATCGAATGAGCCCTTTTTCGTTTCTAAGACAAAGATTTCAGGTATTTGTTTAGCCTTGTGTCGCATGATAAGGAGACATGTTAAGAAAGCAATTCTTACTTTAAAATATGTATAATGATCCTAGTTCTTATATTATCCAACGGGAGAACCTTTATCATCAAGTCTTTCCTCTAAAAATCCTTCTTTTTCAAGCTTAAAAGAAAATGTTTCCAAAACCCATGCTAAAAGTACCACGTTGCTTAAGTCTTTTGAAATTGCCGCTGTAAACTGCCGCCAAATAAGTTGTTTTATAGATAGCGTTTAGCACGTGTGTCAAAAAACGTGTTTAAAGAAAAAGTAGTGGTAAATTGAAACTATAGAAATTGTGAATTCTGAAACCTAACCTAAAAAAAACAGTATTTTCGCCAGTGCTCATTAAAAAAAAACTCATTAAAAAAAAATTCCGTGCATCTTTTGTAACCTAACCTAACCTAAGCTAACCTGATAACTTCAATTCAAAATCAACGGATTTTTTATATAATTTTTTTTATATTATTTCATTTCTTTTCAATGCCGTGCATATTTTGTATTTTCGGTTTTTCGCCGAAAATACAACATTTTGATTTTCGCCACTGCTATTAATATTTTGTATTTACGCCACTGCTATTCGCCCTTCGCCACTGCTTTTAAAAAAAAAATATTAAAAAGACCGGCATGAACGCTATCTATAAAAGAACTTATTAGGCGGCAATTTAAAGCGGCAATTTAAAAACACTTAAGCATTGAATTTTCAACGTGGTGATATTTGGAAACTTTTTCTCTTTTGAGGATTTTTAGAGGAAAGACTTGATGATAAAGGTTCTCCCGTTGGATAATATAAGAACTAGGATCATTATACATATTTTAAAGTAAGAATTGTTTTCTTAACATGTCTCCTTATCATGCGACACAAGGCTAAACAAATACCCTGCTCAAAGGTATAATTTCCTTAACTTTAAACTGCGTGGAACCAAATGGCTATCTCAAAATTTTGGTTGGATGTGTTTGGGGAAATGGTTGGCGTGGAAGGGGTGTTAATTGCCTTCCAAACACTTTTGACTATTAAAAAGGGCACTAGCCATTCCAATTTCCAATCAAATTAGCCCTTTTTGAAGTTGTTACGACAATGCGTTCTATAAAACTTTATATGCCACCAGGGCATAACTTACAACCCTTGCCCTAAGGGCTGTTGTGGGGGGAGGGGGGGGGGGTTGTCATCCACAAAGACCTAATTCCCAGAACTTAAAACTACGTTGAATAAAATGGCTATCTCAAAATTTTGATTGGATGTGTTTGGGGAAAAATTGGCGTGAGAGAGGGGTTAGTTGCCCTCCAATCACTTTCGACTATTAAAAAGGGCACTAGCCGTTTAATTTCCAATCGAATGAGCCTTTTTTGAAGTTTCTACGACAACGCCTTCTATAAAAACCTTATATGCTCCCCAGGGCATAACTTAAGACCCTTGCCCTGAAGGCTGTGGGGAGTGTCCTCCTCAAAAACGTAATTTCTATCTGGAAATCAACTACGCTGAACAAAATGGCTATCTCAAAATTTTGATTGGATGTGTTTCCTGAAATTGTGGGCGTGGAAGGCATTTTAGTTGCCTTCCAATCACTTTCGACTATTAAAAAGGGCACTAGCCCTTTAATTTCCAATCGAATGAGCCTTTTTTGAAGTTTCTACGACAACGCCTTCTATAAAAACCTTATATGCCCCCAGGGCATAACTTAAGACCCTTGCCCTGAAGACTGTGGGGAGTTTCCTCCTCAAAAACGTAATTTCTATCTGGAAATCAACTACACTGAACAAAATGGCTATCTCAAAATTTTGATTGGATGTGTTTCGGGAAATGGTGGGCGTGGAAGGGGTGTTAGTTGCCTTCCAATCACTTTCGACTATTAAAAAGGGCACAAGCCACTCCAATTTCCAATTGAATGAGCCATTTTCGAAGTTTCTACGACTACTTCTTCGATACGAAGTGCCCTGCTCTAAAGGAAAGAAATAATAAATAATACATTTTGTCAACATCGTTCTTATATGCCCCCACGGCATAGCTTAAAACCCTTGCCCTGAGGGTTGTGGGGGAGTGTCCTCCTCAAAAACATATTTTCTATCTGGAAATCCACTACGCTGAACAAAATGGCTATCTCAAAATTTTGATTGGATGTGTTTGGGGGAATGATGGGCATGGGGGGACTAGTTGCTCTCCAATCACTTTCGACTATTAAAAAGGGCACTAGCCACTCCAATTTTCCAATCGAATGAGCCCTTTTCAAAATTTCTACGGCAACTCCTTCGATACGAAGTACCCTGGTCTAAGATCATGAAAAAAAAAAACATTCTGCCCACATCGTTCTTTACTTAGGCAGCGCTATTGCGTTGCCTATGATCGGTTATACAGTATCTCCTATCTAGACATGGATATATGCATAACAGTATCTTACAGCAATGAATTGGTTTGATGAAAACATATACATTTATTTTTTTTTACAACAATGATCTTTTGTTTCAGTCATAATCAGTAGCTAACATCAACACTATCAATAAGATCGAGGACAGGCTTATTTTCAAACCGAAGCTTGCCTTCTTTTTTTCAATAATGGATTTTTTTTAATTTCTTCAGTCGTTTGGATAAAATCATTTCTAAAAATGAACCGGACGTGAAGACGAGACAAATCTTCGTTTAGAAAAGAGGCAGATCTTTTTTTTCGATTTGTTCTAACATTCTAAAATTCTAAATCCCCTTCCGAAACATTCGGTCACGTGACATGAACAATTCTAATGCTAAATATTAATACATTGAATACTATTTCTGTGATTAAGTTTTTGAAAAAAAAACCAGCAATACTAAAACATAAAACGAGCATAAAGTTAGAGGATAAGTAAAACTCCATTTAGAACTCTTAATTGATCTAGAGCGAATCAAAGAAACAAGACATAAACTATCACCTAGATTTCACACGGCTTAAACCAAAGAGAATGAGAAACTTGCAAAACCAAATAGAATACCAAACCCAAAGCCAAACCAAAAAAAAAGGGAATACCAAACCAAAACCAAAACCAAAGACAATACCAAACACAAACCAAAACCAAAGAGAATACCAAACCCAAACCAAAGCCGAACCAAAACCAAAGATAATGGCGATCCAAGATAGGAAGAGTACGTGAAGAACAAAATGATTCTACTCATGGAAACCCCTCCGTTGATTCCTTTAAAGGGATTCAACGGGCACAACTCAAGGGGAAAAACCTATATAATAGGTTGTGTAGTGGCAGGAGCGAATCTACAGCATTTTCATTGGGGGTGGGCAAGAGGGGTCAAGATCCGGATATTCAAGTAGCATGATCTATATAATAGATTTTTCTCCACATTATTGGAGGGGCAAATGCCCCCCTTGTCCCTCCTAAACGAAGCCCCTGTGTAGTGGCATATGATGCCCTGAATTTTCAGCAGAGCGGTGCCATGATTTTCATTAAAAAAGAAAGGAAAAAAAAGAAAGTATTTAAAATCTACAAGTACAAAACACAGTGTAGCGTTAGACGACCATGTTCAAAAAGTAGTAAACGTCATAAAGAATTGGAGAATTGACATAATTAATCTGCAATGTTATAGGAATAGAGCTGAATTTTCCGTGTAAATCCTAATTAATCTGCATTTTTGTTTTGTTCTCAAGAATGGTTTTAAGTCAAAGTTTAGTCTGTACAGAGTAGGCCTAAGTTAACTTGAAAAAATCTTTCCATATTAAGTAGGATAGTTGACTTCAAGCTGGTAGGTCTACTGATGACAAAAGTCTGCATTCTTCCCCCACCCATAAGTTAAAAGCATCGGAAAAGGCAAAAATGAAGCAGTTTAGGGCAGAATAAATTGGTAATAAAAATGGTGAAGTGCTAGATGGCGCGGTGATCTTTTTTAGACATAAATTCGGTTACTATGGGCTAGTGTTCGTTCTTTATTAGGTTGCCCCTAAGAGGGTAACCATGATTGTGCAATTTTCCATTCTAAGTACGCGTAAGCCATGTATTTTGCGAGATGAAGAAGCTTATACATATGAAGCCGTCTCCAGGGATTATATTCTCCGATTCATGTATTAATGGGATATCTTTTTAGGGTGTGCGCTTGTGTGTTCGAGTACCAATCATGCATTTGCGTATATTTGGTAACAGATCTAGTTATATTAAAGTCAATAAATTTACTGATTATTGAATGACCGAATTTTGTCCTATTGATATAATCAATGTTTTATGAATATAGTTAGAAGAAGAAAGTTTGCTTGAAAAGTATCGTAAAAATCATTCCCATCACCGATACCGAAAATTCAAGATTAATGACTTTTAACCTCAAGGTCGGCTTCAACCCTCAAAAAGTGTTACTGAATTTAAGCTTTGAAAATTCATAAGAGTATGCCCCATAAAGGAAAACTAATACCAAGAATATATTAAAAAAGAATAATACAATTTACATATGTTGGGTAGAGGTTATTTCCTACTACCCCTGTAACGATGGGAGTAGCTGAAATCTACAGGCACCTCGTGATATGCAGGACCTGGCTAACAAGGAACTACTTAATTTAATTCAAAATGTATAAAGCACAAGTTAGTGGTTTTAATTCATATGTGTGATAAAACGAACAAGCAATATTCCATAAAAGTAGAGGAAGTTCGGCATCTTTACCTATACATTAACTTAAAAAAGACTTTCCAAAAAATAAGTTTTTCAAAGAAAAGTAAAGGCCATTTTAAACTTCAGCTCAGCAGATACAAATACCTTTTAAAATTCAAAGTCAAAACGACCAGAAATTACCATTAAAGAATAAATGAAACCCAAAACGGACAGAATTAAATAAACAATCATAACAAAAACATACAACAAGTAATAATATAAATGAATAAATAGATCTTAAAGCGAGTAATGCTTAGATTGAATATGAAAATCAAGCTTAAGACGAATAAAATATTTTTCTATTGAAGTACAAATGAAACTTAAAACGATCGGAAATTAAATAAAAAATCAATGCAAACAAACATACAATATATATTAATGTAAATGAATAAATAAATCTTAAAACGAGTGAAACTTAAAGTGAATATGCAAATCAAACTTGAAACGAACAAAAATCACCACAAACAAGAGTTTGGGTATGACCTCCTTCTCTCACTGTAAAAGTCTAGAACCTACTGCATCATTGGCGCTTTTATGACAAATATTTTCTTTTGTACTTAATATTGAAAATAAACATTAAAAATATAGTAACATTTTGAACTCATGAGCTTTCAGCAATTAATATCATTATACATCAAATATTCAGTTTAATTTATTAGCTCTTTTTAAAGTTGTTAAAGACGAATATAGTTTCACTACAAACAAGTGTTTGGATACTGCCTCCTTTCCTAACTGTAAATAAACACCAAAAGCCTACTGCGTCATTGGCGCTTAACAGGAAACGGATTATAATACAAATATTTTTTTTTCCAGTTCTTACAGTATTGAAAATAAAAATACAATTACAGTGAAATAAATTCTTGAACTGACGGATGTTTCAACAATTAATATAATTATACATCAAATATTCAATTTGATGTTGTTTATACTTTCCAAGATTGTTCAAGACGCATATAGTTTTCAGTAAAGCGCCAATGACGCAGTAGGTTCTAGACTTTTACAGTGAGAGAAGGAGGTCATACCCAAACTCTTGTTTGTGGTGATTTTTGTTCGTTTCAAGTTTGATTTGCATATTCACTTTAAGTTTCACTCGTTTTAAGAGTTTATTTATTAATTTAAATTAATATCTATTGTATGTTTGTTTGCATTGATTGTTTATTTAATTTCTGTTCGTTTTAAGTTTCATTTGTACTTCGATAGGAAAATATTTTTTTCGTCTTAAGCTTGATTTTCCTATTCAATCTAAGCATTACTCGCTTTAAGATCTATATATTCATTTATATTATTACTTGTTGTATGTTTTTGCTATGATTGTTTATTTAATTTCTGTTCGTTTTGGGTTTCATTTATTATTTAATAGAAATTTCTGGTCGTTTTGAGTTTGAATTTTAAAAGGTATTTTTATCTGCTGAGCTTAAGTTTAAAATGGCCTTTACTTTTCTTTGAAAAACTTATTTTTCAGAAAGTTTTTTTTTTAATTAATTTTAGTTCATTTTTTATTGCAAAAAATTTCAAGTTTTTAAAAATTCCTTATTTCAAAATCAAACTTTAAAAAAAAAAAATCAAATATTCATCAGAGTATCAAAACTGATATCAAAGTAACAATATCAAAGTGAAAAAATGGGTTTGTGTCAACCTCGGAGCTTTTATTATCTGATGTTTGAACTATTTTTAACAAAATGGCTATCACAAAATTTTTATCGGATGGATTTGGGGAAAAAGAGCGTGGGGGGGGACTAGATTAAGCTTCGGTCTCTTTTGACTCTTTAAAAGTGAACTAGAACTTTCTATTTTCAATCAAATGAGCCCTCTTTGAAGTTTATACGAGTATCCCTTCTATAAGAACCATATATATCCCCAGAGTAGAACTTACAACGCCTGTCCCTGGGCCCTGGGGGGTTGTGTCGACCCTGGAGTTTTAATATCTGATGGTTGAACTATTTTTTACAAAATGATCATCTGAAATTTTTATCGGATGGGTTTATCCATTCGATACACCCAAAGGCGTGGAGGGCGGGAGGGGCTAGTTGCCCTCCGATCTTTTTTCACTCTGAGAAAATGAACTACAACTTTTAATTTCCATTCAAATGAACCCTCTCTGAAGTTTATACGAGCATACCTTCCATAAGAACCATATATGCCCCCAGAGCCATACTTACAACGCCTGCCCCAGCCCTGGGGGGGGGGGTCTACCATATATATCCCCAGGGCATAACTTACAACGCCTACCCCCGGGCCCTGGGGGGCTGTGTCGACACCAGAGTTTTTTGTTATCAGAACTTTGACCTATTTTTAACAAAATGCCTATCTAAAAATTTTTGTCTGATGCATTTAGGGCGTGGAGGAGGGGGCTAGTTGCCCTCCGATCTCTATTCATTCTTAAAAAGTGAACAAGAACTTTCAATTTGCAATCAAATGAACCCCCTATGAAGCTTATACGAGCATACCTTTCATAAGAACCATATACGCCCCCAGGACAACACTTACAACGCCTATCCCCAGTGATCTGGGGGGGGGGGGGGTTTGTAATCTAATTTTTGAACAATTTCAAAAACACTGGCTACCTTAAAATTTGTAGCGGACGGGTTTGGGGAAAAAAGAGCGTGAGGCGGAGGGGGGCTAGTTTGACTCTCTTGACTCTTAAAAAGTGAACTAGAACTTTCAATTTCCAATCAAATGAGCCCTCTATGAAGTTTATACGAGCATACCTTTCATAAGAACCATACATGCCCTTAGGGTATAACTTAGAACGTCTTCCCCTGTCCCCTGGGGGGTTCTTTTGACACCGGATTTTTTATTTTCCGACCTTTGAACTATTTTTAACAAAATGTCTATCTCAAAATTTTCATCAGATGGGTTTTGAAAAAGAAGGCGTGGGGGGGCTAGCTGCCCTCGAATCTCTTTTAACTATTAAAAAGTGAGCTCGAACTTTCAATATTCAATCAAATGAGCCCTCTCTGAAGTTTATACGAGCATCCCTTTCATACGAGCAATATATGCCCCAGGGCATAACTTACAACGCCTGCCCCCGGGCCCTGGAGGGTTGTGATGACACCTGAGTTTTTGTTATATGACTTTTGAGCACTTTTTAACTTAATGGCTATCTCAAAAATTTTACTGGATGCATTTGGGGGAAAAGGGGCGTGGAGGGGGGGCTAGTTGCCCTACAATCTCTTTTGAATCTAAAAAACTGAACTCGAACTTTCAATTTCTAATTCGTTATATGGTCTTTGAACTATTTAAAAAAAAGCTATCTCAAAGTTCTTATCGGATGGGTTTGAGGAAAAAAGGGTGTGAAGGGGGAGGTGCCTCCAATCTCTTTTGACTCTTAAAAAGTGAATTAGAACTTTCAATTTTCAATCAAATGAGCCCTCTTTGAAGTTAATACGAGCATCCCTTCCATAACACCCATATATGCCCCCAGGGCGTAACTTACAACGCCTTCCCCCGGGCCCTGAGGGGTTGTGTCGACACCGGAATTTTTTTTATATGATCTTTGAACTATTTTTAACAAAATAGCTATCTTCAAATTTTTATTGGATGTATTTGGGAATTTTTTTTTTGGGGGGGGGGGGGGAAGCTGGTTACCCTCCAATATCTTTTGACGCTTAAAATGTGAACTAGAACTTTCAATTTCCAATCAAATGAGCCCTCTCTGAAGTTTACATGAGCATTCCTTCCATAAGAACCATATATGCCCCCAGGGCATAACTTATAACCCTTGCCACTGAAGACTGTGGGGGGAGTGTCCTGCTCAAACATAAAAATTCCAGAACTTTCAACTACGCTGAACAAAATGGCTATATCAAAATTCTGATTGGATGTGTTTGGGGAAATGGTGGGCGTGGAAGGGGTGTTAGTTGCCTAAGAATCACTTTTGACTATTAAAAAGGGAACTAGCCATTTAAATTTCCAATCGAATGAGCCCTTTCGGAAGTTTCTACGACAACGTTGTCTATACAAAACCTAATATGCCCCCAGGGCATAACTTACAACCCTTGCCCTTAGGGCGGTGGGGGAGTTGTCATCCTCAAGGACCTAATTTTCAGAACTTAAAACTACGTTTAATAAAATGGCTATCTCAAAATTTTGATTGGATGTGTTTGGGGAAAAGGTGGGCGTGAGAGGGGGGTTAGTTGCCCTCCAATCACTTTCGACTATTAAAAAGGGCACTAGCCCTTTGAATTTCCAATAGAATGAGCCTTTTTGAAGTTTCTACGACAAGAGCTTCTATAAAAACCTTATATACCCCCAGGGCATAACTTAAAACCCTTGCCCTGAGGGTTGTAGGGGAGTGTCCTCCTCAGAAACATGTTTTCTATCTGGAAATTAACTACGCTGAACAAAATGGCTATCTAAAAATTTTGATTGGATGTGTTTGGGGGAATGATGGGCGTGGGGGGGGCTAGTTGCCCTCCAATCACTTTCTACTATTAAAGAGGGCACTAGAACTCTCGATTTCCAATCGAATGAGCCCCCTTTGAAGTTTCTACGACGACCCCTTCCATATGAAGTGCCTCTGGGAAAAAAATAATAATAAATAGTAAAACATTGGAGCCGTATGGCCTTTACTATAGGCAACGCTATAGCGTTGCCTCTGATAATCTAGCAACAAAAGACAGCCACTTCTTAGCAAAGGCTAGAATCCTGTTAAGGCATTACATTCAAACAAACGCCTAAACCCATCATACATTTTTACTTCCACTGCGGTTTTGTCGAGGTTTTATCAACTCCAATCAATTTATACGCAATATTTGCATTTCCAATAATGACTTATTTCTAGGTCTTCGCCTTTTAGCTCTCTTGTTACACATTATAATACAACAAATGTTTTAGGATCCAATCTCAGCAGCATCCTTCTAAACATAACTACAATACATCCTCGACACTAAGGAAAACCACCAAACATTAAATATCTTCAACAAATTTTCACCTGATTAATTAAGACCAAACGAGTAGAATTGAATATTTGAATTTTTTAAATAAGAACTTTGTGTCAAGTAAGACTTTCAAAAAATGTGTGCATTAAATGAAAAAAAATAACTGTATATTATAATAAAATAGCACTAAACAAAAACACTGCCCTATGGGTCGAACCATTCTTCAAATACAGAGCAATAGGAAATGGAATAGAAAACAAAACCAGAGTCTCATCCAAAGCAACATTGATGAAGTATTTAAAATACGTATGATTTGTAAAATGGAATTTTTTTTTAATTAATGTAATAAGTACTACGCCTTGAATTATAATGTTTTGTAAATATTTTGACAATTTTCGTACTACACCAAACATCACCAAAAAGGAGCTTTCACCCCTTCAAGATTTGACATTCAGGCAGTCTGTAGACAGGCCTATTTTGACTCCTGTTACTCCCATAATCACGAAAAAGGACATTACGTCCCACCAAAATTTTCTTTTGGACTTTTAAACAGGCCACCAAATAGAGGGCATTCTGTTATATTAAAGAAATGAAAGTAAACAATAAACGTAGAAGAAAGAAAATTGATTTTTGTAGAAAAATTTATGGAATTATTAGATAAGAACATTGACTTCTTTAAAGGGAGGGAGGGAAAGACACTTTTTCATAGGATTATATTGCTTTTGTTTCAATTTGTGTAGTAAATTTGTTTTTCGAATAATTTTTATCGCTTATTTACATTTTATGTTCTGCCGACTGTTTTTTCTGCTACTGAAAGCAGATGATCAAAATAAGCAATTCAAATAATATATTTTACTTCTAAAGCTTAAAATCTTTAACAATGCTTTTCATAGGTGATTTCAAAGACCACACAGCCTTTCCATGACGATAAATAAAAGTTCGAATAAATCCTTTTATTAGACAGTGATAATTAAAAAAATACTGGATATTTCGGTCACATGTGTAGTGTCCGTCATCAGCAGAAATGCTGATTTATTTATCGTAATGCTTTTCATATCCGTTTTTGAAAGTTGTTTTCGTACAAAAAAAAAGAATAACAGAAGGGTTTCTGATTCCCTTAGAAATTACAGAATAGGAAATAGAGCTAATATACTTATTATTAACGTGTAGAACTGTTTTCTAAACTCAATAGCTTCTGTATGAATAGGAACAACAGTACCAAGAATAACTTACTAATTTTCGATGAAAGTCGAGTGACTAATTTGTCATTTTTGGCACATCCAGTGGTAGTTATAGCGACAACGTCCATGGTTTTACAAAGATAGGTATCCCTCACAATTTCCATCTCTTCTATTTCGTCTTTAAGCTCTTTATGGCGATTTTCAAGCGGTGCTTTCTCCAAGCGAAGTTTGTTTAAAATCATCTGACGCCATTGAGCATAAAGAATCCATTTTTCATGCCACTTCAGACTTGACCAGTTGTTGCTTTTTGGTAATGCGGGGGTCTGTTTTGTCAATCCACTGGGGAGTTTGGCTAAAATCTTTGTCACAAGTTCACTAGTCTTCTTTTGCCTAAATTATAAATTACTGATAGAAAACAGCTTAGAAAAGTCCGATAACTAGATATTAAGAGAAACATTAATAAGACTTTGAAGTGTGGATGTGCTAAGAAGTGTTTGGTTAAGCATGAAGTCAATTAATCCATGTTAGTAAAAATTACTCCACATATTTGTACACTATTCGTATTAGGCTATATCAATATCGATTAATAGTTCCTTGAGTTAGCACCGAAATTGTGATTGTATAGATATAATCATGGAAAACTCATAAACGGCAACGTTTTAAACAAATAAGTATTTGGATCACAATTGCATCTTGAAAAAGATGCCTGTTCCTAAGTCAAATCTAGAAATTTTTCACTTTAAAAATGCACATAAGGCATGGAATTTTTGTTGGATAAGGGGAGTGGGGTGAACATGTCAATTTTGAAGAGAACTAAACCGCTAAGAAATTGAGGAAAAACACATCGGAATCATTGTATGTGTAAAAAAAGATACATAGATAGAGAGAAGGGAAAGGGGAGAGAGAGAGAAAGAGAGAGAGAGAGAGAGAGAGAGAGAGAGAAAGAGAGAGAATGAGAGAGAGAGAGAGAGAGAGAGAGAGAGAGAGAGA
>JAQQPU010019662.1:0-16209 GCA_029168905.1 Artemia sp. Kazakhstan ARC1039
CCAAACAGCTAATTAAATATTCTAATTCATGATTTCAGGCACGTAAGGCTCAATAGTAACCGAAACTCTAAAAAAAACGGAATATTGATACCAATAGATACAACAAAAATGTTCCTTTAGTAGCTACGCAATTAGGCTAAAAATGAAGATATTTCAATGTTCCTTTAGTACCTACGCAATTAGGCTAAAAATTAAGATATTTATGCAGAGTTTCAACTTCATTGTGGGGAGGAGTCATAAAACCCTTGGAAGTCATTGCGAGGGGAGTTATTGAACTCTCGGTAACTGATAAATTCTGTGTCATATTGTCCTATCATCTTGGAAGTTATTAATGTAGTTGTTAAGTAGAAAAATACTTCATCCGCCTAGAATTATTTAAACTATACGCAATTAGGTTAAAAATTAAGATATTTATGTAGAGTTTCAACTAGCTATGGTGTCTGAAAACCCAAACAGCTATCTTGATTTCAAAATCAGGGGTTTTGATAGTGGGATGGAGGGCCTTTTATAAACTGCCCCCCCCCTCCCCCTACGTCGATGCTTCCGTGACTGTATTTGTAAATTCAAACTTAAAAAGCAGTATTTGCGTTCCTTATTAAACAATATGGAGAAGAATTGCATGTGACAGTCAAGTACTTCCGTATTTCATAAGATGAAGAACAGATGCTCAGTCAATCCCCGTAAGCAGCATAGATTCTAAATTGTTTTGATTCTAAGTGACCAAAAAAAAAACTGAAAGGGTAACTATGCTCCATTCAATGTTCAATTTCCCCAAAGTTACACAATCCAAATTTTTAGAAAGCCATTTTGTTCGGCATAGTCGAAATATCACTCTTGTCATATCTCTTTGTATAGTCAATGATACTATTCGCATTCATTCTATAGAATTCACATGTTTCAATTTGCCTATTTGAAGCAATTTCACAAACAGTGTCCTCAAGTGTCGAATCACATTCCGTCACAGCTAAATAAAAATCAGTGGGCTTATAATCATAACACCCAGTGTCTTCACAACAATGACGTAGAAACCATATTCTCTTGTTGTTCCAACAGTTGAATCGTTGACCTGGTTCCTCCTCCCAGAACAATCTAAAACCACGACGATACCAATCTCGTAGCAATAAACTAAAATCACGGTTAGGATTCTTTCCAATCATACCGGGATATGTACTCTCCCACTGCTTACATTTATCATAATGACAATTGGAGCATAGGTGGCCTCTAGGATGAGAGTCACACACCTCTTCAAGACAGGAATTACAACCTTTAATTTGTACAGCATATCCTCTATGCAATTTACACGGGTTGCATAATCTACACTTTTCATCATACTCCTCAATCATTGTGCAATTCTCACATGATGACCAGCTGCCCTGTGTGTACATACATAACGGAAATGTATGAAACATTTTGTCATGTGTTAACGCTCTCACTGCCACAATGAAACTGAGCTAGCAACATCAAAAAATTGCCTGAGATAGAGAGAGAGAGAGAGGAGTAAATCATCCTTGAGCACCATCTTTCTTATGAAAAAAAAGTCCTAAATTTCTAAAAACTAATGTTTAAAAGCATATCCACAATATCATTTTGCTGTGTCGTGATCAATATATCAATAAATTGTGTAAATGCATTTGGACCACGATGTAGAAGCTTCATACAATAGTCTAATGATGGAGAATCAGTTTTCATTATATCGATAAGCATTCCCCGAGAAAATATCTTCCTTTGAATAGACAACTCTAGAAAATCATCATCTAGAATCAAACGCTTTTCCATAAGAACTAGATTCCTCATGATTCGATCTTTCTCGAATCTATCCATTTTTTAGAGTCCTAACTCTCTCACGATCAACTTCAGACTAAACAGAATTTCTTTTTGTACTCTAAAAAATATACGCTAGTCTACTATAGAAAAAGAAAAAAATACCATTGATTTAGAAACAGTTTTATTGAACATAATTACAATAATAATAATATTCACTGATGCATTTTGTTCTCATCAATATATTTCGATAGGACATCTAACGCTGACCGAAGTTTATTTATATGGAGAATATTTACTTTTCCAGCAAAACACAGCTGCTCCTCCTGCTTAAATTTGCTTAATGATATCACATATCTCGCATACATAATGTCCCATTCAAGACATAGTCTACAGCCAGCAGTTATTTCCACAGCCACATTGGGTACTCGTATATCGTTGCTGCTGCTGCTGTCAGTTCCATCATTAATCTCCAATAGTGTAAATGCACCACTCATTTTTTTTTTCTCCACTAATATCCTCTCAAATAAAAACTATTCTCTTTGAATTCAATTCTCTTACTAATATGAATTGTAAAGAAAACTATTCCTTTTATTCAAATCCTAATCACCAATCAAGTTATACTCGTTCCTCTTGGCAAAGAGTGTAATGACCTGTAGAATTAACTACCAGAAAAAAAAACCTGTTTTGTACGGGGGCGTTCTAGAAATGGAAGGTAACATACTACTGATGCAAGGGTTGTAAGTAATGTAAGTTTGTGTTTATAGAAAGCGTTGTCGTAGAAACTCAAAAAGGGCTCATTCGATTGGAAATCGAAAGGCCTAGTGTCATTTTTAATAGACGAAAGTGATTGGAAGGCTTGACATTTTTATAGTAAAGATCGATGTGGGTATAACGTATTATTTTGTTGTTGTTGTTGTTTAGACCAGGGCACTTCGTATCGAAGGAGTTGTCGTAGGAACTTCGAAAAAGACTCATTTGATTTAAAATAGAAAGGGCTGATGCCCTTTTTAATAGTCGAAAGTTTCTGGAGGGCAACTAATCCCCCTCCCATGCCCAGCCTTCCATTTTCCCATTATGTTTAAAAACTAAATGTTGCCTTAAGATCAAATCAAAATGCACTGTCTTAATGTTAATTCCCAATAAGGCATCTCAGCAGTATCCCAAGAACGACTGAGGGTATTATGTTCAAACTTTTGGGGCTACTTCTGCTCTTAAAATTTAACCAAATCAAAATAGCGTAAGTGTATCCAAGCTATCAAAGAAAGGAAACAGATTTTTTTTGTGAATGGTATCAAGTTTTCCATTTCTGGTCAACTAGAGGAGGTATGTAACTAAACTAAACACTACTAATTTTGTCCAGATTTTGAAAAGGGTGCATGCTGTTAAAAATTGCTGAAAATTTTTCTCCAGCATACAAATAGCAGGCCAAACTATAAAGTCTAAAAAAACGAAAAGATTTAAAGTATTATTTTCTTGTTCCTTGAAAAGACTATGTCAATATAAAACGAACAGAAATTAATTAAAAAAAACTTTTTGCACAAAATAAATTTTTCAATGAAAAGTAAAGAACTCCATTAAACAAAAAATGAACAAAAATAAAATTAAATAATCTACCAAGTGTGAAACTACCACAAATCAGCATCGATAAATAAATGAAACCTAAAACGGACAGAAATTGCAATAAATAACCGAGTCAAACTCAAAACAAGTAGAAATTAACATAAGTTGGGCTCAAAACCCCTATGCCTTCCCAAGGCCAGAACATAATTTGCACTTTACTGAAAAAAATACAAATGAATGTGTATTGTCAGTTTACTATACATATAGTGATATTTAGTAATCAAAATGTTAATATTATTTGATTTATTAAAGTTATAAAAGTAAAACCATTTATATTTTTCAGTAATTTTAAGTTCTAGCGCCCTTTTTAAGTGACCAAAAAGATTAAAGGGTAACTAGCCCACCTCTCACGCCTCTTTTCCCCCAAAGCTATTGATCAAAATTTTGAGATATCCATCTTGTCCAGCATAGTAGAAAGGTCCATTACCTATGCCTCTGGAGATAACATGATCCCCCACAGCCCCATGAGAAAGGGCTGTAAGTTTGAAATTTGTCCATCGTTTATATATAGTATTTGTTATTGAGATGTTACAGACATGTTACAGGGAAGTTTCCGGGTAAATTTTGAACGGGGGGATTTTGCCAGAATTCCTGTACAAAGTCTTTTTTATTTGTCTTACGTTCTCTTTGGTGACTCAGTTTTACACGCTGAGATGTTGGGGGGGGGGGGGGGCGCCATGTTTTATCCTCCATGGGGGGGCTCCGCGGCACAAACTTTCCATCCGGGAGATTTCCTGGGAAAAAATTTTCACGGAGAGGGATGTTTCCGGCATGATTTGGAAAATGATCAGAAATTAGGTAAAAAGCAAGCCTTTGTTTTTAATGAAAATAGGCTAAGGAGAACTTTTTAGGTGGAATTGTACGCAGAAAATTTTGCGGGGGAAATTTTCAGCCAGGACGGGGTTGACCGGGGGAACTTTCCTGGGGAGATTTTACGCGGGAGGAAATTTCCATGGAAGACTTTTGTCTCGGGGGGGGGGGGTATTTCCCGGTGTTATTTGAAAAACGATCAGAGATTAAATACAAAACAGGTATTTTCATCTGAAAGTAAGGAGCGACATTAAAACTTAAAACGAAGAGAAATTATTCTTTGTGTAAGGGGGCTGCCCCCTCCTCAGTACCTCGCTCTTTTCGCTAAAGTTTAATTTTGTCCCAATTCTTTATGAACGACTCCTGAAACACAAAGAGGTGGTTAAAAAGAATTAGAGGCTTTCATAAAGTACTAAAAAAAACTTTAGCGTGAATGTATTGAGGAGCGTGCAGACCCTCAATTCCTGTTCATTTTAAGTTTTAATGTCTTTAAACCCCTTATTTTCAATTGATTTTTTTTATTTAATATCAAGACAGGAAGTGGATTAAATTCATAAGAATCCCAGGTCCTCAGCCTCACTTGGGCTTAGTGCGATTGTTACTCTTCTTAATATTAAGAGGGCTACATTTGGACCCTTGCGACTGCCGCTACTTAAGACTGCGACTGCTTGCGACCGTGGCTACTTGCTACTGTGATTGTGACTACTTACGACTGCTGCTGCTCTTATTAAGGTTGCGACTGTGACTGTTATTGCTGCTTCTACTACAATTAAACAAAATTAAAAGGTTTTAAGTACATCCAGGTTGTTCAAGGGGATTATCTGCAACATCTCAAGAATGGCTCAGGTTATTAAGTTGAAAATCTCAGAAAATGCTGAGGGGATGTTCTAACGAAATAAAAAAAAAAACGCTGTATGTATCGAGGTTGTCAAAAGAGCATGTCTGAAGTGTCACAGGAATGGCTCAGAGTATTCAGTTGAAACTTACAGGGAATGTCTAGGGGGATGTTGCACTGAATAAAAATGCACTAGGTGCATCCAAGCTGTCAAAAGAGCGTATCTGGGAGTATCTATATTGATCTCAGGAACGGCTATGGGTATTAAGTTGAAACTTCCAGGGAAAGCTAAGGGGGATGTTAAACTAAACCAAAAGACACTATGCCCAGCAAGGTTGTCAAAACGGCATATCTGCAATATTTCCGGAACAATATAGGGTATATTTTGAAACTTAGACAGAATTTTGAGGGAGATGTTGAACTTTACTGAAATAATATATGTGCATCTAAATAATCAAAAGGGCTTTTCTGCAATATTTCAGGCACGGCTAAGATTATTAAGTTAAAATTTTCAGGAAATGTCAACTGGGTAAATTCAAATACACGATGTGCACCCAGGCTGTCCAAACTTCATATCTGTAATATCTCAGGAACAGTTAAAGATATTAATTTGAAGCTTTGTTAGAGGGTTGAATGGGATGTTGAACTTAACCAAATACACGCCATGTGCATCTCAGTTGTCAAAAGGGCGTATCTGAAATGTATCAGGGACGTCTAAGAGTATTTATGTAGAAAATTCAAGTAAATTATCGATTGGGATGATGAACTAATAAAAGACACCCTGTGCATTCAGCCTGTCAAAGGGTATATCTGCTAAATCTCCGAAATGCTAAGGGCACTAAGTTGAAACTTTCAGGGAAAGTTGAGATGGATGTTGAAATAAATCTAAAGATTCCCTGTACATCCAGGTTGTCAGGAGGTGCTGATCTGCGTTTGATGGTCCTTCAGCCAGGAAGTGCGATGTGGGGTTGAGGACCAGTCATCCTGTGCTTTTCCTTTACGTTTTGAACTTTCAGGGAATTTTGAGAGTGGTGTTGAACTCAATCAAATACGTTACATGTATCCAGGTTGTCAGAATGACATCTTTTCTATACCACATGGAGTCAATATTCACGTCAAAATCATAAATAAAAGAGTTGAAAGGGTCATAAATAAAGAGAGCAAGAGCTGCCTCGGATATGTGCATTTATTCTCTTAATCAATTTTATTTCATGTGTAATCTTTTTAATATTCTCCCAGGAGGATCTTTCAAAAAATTGCTGTTGAATCAAAAGCTTAGTTTAAGAACTCCTCTAAGCCTTGATTTCAGAATGAACAAAATGTATGCAATAATTATATTGAATACAATCAAAGCCAGCGCTCAAAGCAATTTAAGCAATTCAAGAATTTAAATTAGAACCCAGAGTTTTTATTTAAGCCGAAAACCTGCAAATCTGGAGAAATATTCATAAGTTTAACAAATAATAAAACCTCGGTGATCAAAAACGAACAAAAATTAATTTTAATAAAATCCACAAAAGAAAGTTTTTCAAGAAATAAAGAGGCATATTAAAACTTGCCCATAATTATTTACGGCCCTTACCCCGGGGTTGTAGTGGTCGTGTCATCTTTGGAGGCATATTTAGTTGACCTTCGAAATATATTGAACGAAACGGCTCACAAAGAACAAAAACGAAAATAAATAATCGCATCAAAGATGAAGATAATACCCGTAGACACTGATATTGATTAATAAGCAAATCCCAAAACGAATAGAAATTTAAATGAATGCTCAAGTCAAATTTAAAACGAACAGAAACGACTACCAACTGTAGTTTGGTTTCTAACCCCACCCACCCCCGAACCGTTAACCTTGTAACGTCTATTGTGTCGTTTGCGATTTACTGATAACCAAGTGTATTTTGAACTTTTTTCTTTTTTTTTATTGAAAATAAAAAGTAATGTTAAATAAAATGTTTTGTCTGGAATTGCTGAGATTTCTAGGTATTACTATCATTGTGTATTAAAATTCAGTTTATTTTCAGTAGTTCTTTCCAGTTATATTGATCATTGTAGTCATTCGAAGTTTAGTCCTACCAATCAAAAGTTACGAGAAAATTGGGCTGATTTTCGAAAAAAGGGAGAAAGGCCCCCTAAAAGTTATAGAACCTTGATGAAAATCACACCATCATATTCAGCGCATCAGAGAACCCTACTGTAGAGGTTTCAAGCTCCTATCTAGAAAAATGTGGAATTTTGCATTTTTTTACCAGAAGAAAGATCACGGATGCGTGTTTATTTGTTTGTTTGTTTTTTTTTCGCAGGGGTGATCGTATCGACCCAGTGGTCCTAGAATATCGTGGGAGGACTCATTGGATCGGAAATTAAAAGTTCTTGTGCCCTTTTTAAGTGACCAAAAAAAATGGAGGGCAACTAGGACCCCTCCCACGCTCATTTTTTTCTTGAAGTCACCTGATCAAAATTTTGAGATAGCCATTTTGTTCAGCATGGTTGAAAATATGATAAATATGTCCTTTAGGATGACTTAATCCCCCGAAGTCCCCGGGAGGAGGGCTGAAAGTTATGAACTTGGCCCAATGTTAACATATAGTATTGGTTATTAGGAAGTATACAGACGTTTTCAGGGAGGATTTTTCTGGTAGTAAAGGGGTGGGTGGGTTGGGGGTTATGTGAGAGGATCTTTCCATGAAGGAAGTTTTCATGGGGGAAGGGACATTGCTATGAAGGGGGCACCGGATTTCCCAGCATTATTTGAAAAAAAGATCAGAAATTAAATATAAAAAAAACAAGTTTTCCAACTGAAAATAAGGAGTAACATCAAAACTTAAAACGAACAGAAAATATTACGTGTATGATTGGGTTCACCCCCTAGTCAGTACCTCGCTCTTTAAGCCAAAGATTTTTTAGTACTTTCATAAGAGCTATTTATTCTAAATAACGGTCTTTGTGATTAAGGGGTCATTTTTAAAGAATTAGAACAAAATTCGAACTTTAGCTTAAAGAGCGAGGTAGTGACTAGTAGGCGAGCCCCCTAATATACGTATTAAAAATATATGAATATAGAAGTTCGTTACATAAGTTAATTCGTAAGTTACGTATATTTATTACTAATAAAAACGTTCGTAAATAAAATTAAACAAGTGTCGAGAAAGCCATTTAACCAAATAAAAGTAAAATTAGTATGCAAATTTTGTTTTAATTATTCATGTACGGTGAGCCAAAATCAAAACCTGCATCAATTCAAAAACGTTCAAAAATTAAATAAAAAAAAAAGTTTTTTAAACTGAAAGTAAAGAACGACGTTAAAACTTACAACGAACAGAAATTATTCCGTATATGAAAGGGGCTGTCCCCTCCTCAACGCCTCGCTCTTTACGCTAAAGTTTGACTTTCTCAAAACTCTTATTTTTTTTAAACAATGAAAAACTTTAGCGTAAAGAGCGAGGCGTTGAGGAGGGGACAGCCCCGTTCATATACGGAATAATTTCTGTTCGTTTTAAGTTTTAACGTCGTTCCTTACTTTCAGTTAAAAAAACAAGTTTTTTTTTCTAATTGTCAATATAGAACTTACATGTACGGAAGGTACTTCTGCCTTGATTTTCTTGTGTTCGTTACTGTGCTTGCGTTTCTTTTTCTGATTTTGTTCCCGTGTTTTTCTTGAGTTCGTTTCTTTGCTCCTTCCTTCCTCTGTTGCTTCGTTTTCATGCTCCTATATTTTTTCCCTATGTTTTTGATGTATTTTGATCTTCCTATGTTTTTGGATGTATTTTTCCTCTTTCCTTAGTGTCAATTAATACATAATCTTCCTTTATTTCCGGGAATATTTTTAGACTATGCCTCTAATATGGTTTAGCACAATTTAAAATTGTGTTTTGCCAGACGGCAATCCGTCTGGGTTTTAAAAAACAAATTGTTTTCAAATGGGGCGAGTAGAGGTCATGAAAAAGTATCTAAAAATTGAAATTCATGAGAGGGAGTGGAGGGTTATGCTTGGAACAGAATAGGGTGTAGGAGGAGCTTGTCCAGCTATGTTGGCCTTTCATGGTTTTGTGCCATGATGTAGCACCATAAATAGCAGAGTACACAATATGTTTTCTTCTATGGTTTATTAGTTTTAAATCCTTTAGTTTCAAAACTTTAGAAAATGAACTTGCCAAATATAGTGTTCAATTTTATGTGTTTATTTAGTTTGCCATAAAGCACAAAAGGCACTCTTGGCTTTACAAAGGTGAGAGGGGTTGCTACAGCATATTAATTTGTGGCAAAATATGTTGAAAAAAGGCACTTGGGACTATTATTTTTGTTTTATTGGTTTAGGAAAACCTCATTTTTTATTGTTGACTTCATTTGCATTCTGACTTCATTTATCTTTGCTGTAAGCATGGCAGAATTGTCCATTGTTATCTCTGTTCGATTTAAGGTAGACTTGTTGTAAACCTAAGCCAATCTCTGCCTCCTTTAATTTTTAAATTTTGTCCTTACTTTTATATATTTTGTGCCTGGAACAGGACGTTGCCTCAAAATACTTTTTTTAAATATGTTTTATTTATGATAAGATAACAATATGGGAAACAAGCCTACTTCGAGGACAAAAAAAAAGAATCTAAAAGTTACCCACGGTAAGACTAAGAACTTACAGCCAAACCAGTTACGAATCAACCCTTATTTTCCATGTCTATCATGGTTGTTAGAAATAATGGCTATTTCTTAGCAGAAATTTATATTTATGTCAAAGATTCTCCTTGACAACATCTTTTTGTACAGTTTGTAACATATATATGCACCATCAATGGCCAGAACCACCCATTGCTTTTCGCTAGTATTTGTGTCGGACGATAGTCTCGATACTCTAATAATTTTGTTAGTAGAACCCAAGAAGTTCTCAATAAATCCCAGTTGTGGTGCCGAGAAAACCTCCTCCCCAGAAATACCAATAAAATGTGTTCACCTTTATTCACTTCAGGAAACAAAATCCCGAAACCAGACTGCCGTTTTATTCTTTCCCTTAATGACATGCCTATTTCACAATAGATTACAGCTCCGTGGAGTGTTCCAGCACATGTGACCAATGGGCTACTATTGCGGAGCAACACATGCAACTGTTTCTGAAGGCTAATAAATATGTATGCTCTCGTGTCACGGTTGCAGGCGATTAACAAACATCTGTCAAACGGTTCATAGTGTAAACTTTTATTTCTTAGTATACGGTTCATTTTCAAATATAGAAGAGTACAGGTCTTCTTGCTTTCTTTTCATGGCATTAAACGTCTAAAATAATATAATAAATATTAAAATCGAATTTTTTTTAGAAAAATCCAAAAATCAGAACTTCGAAATCAGGAATTACCATGCTATTTCCCAAAAGTTTATGGGAGATTCAGAAATTTTGCTTAGGTTCAGAGGGATAATGTGAACTTCTATCAATGTTCAAAGTTAAGACAGAATTTTAGTTTGACAAAATCTAGGAAATTTGCAAAATAGAAACCTCAAAATAGAAAAAGTCACAGAAGGAATTTTATTATTGAACAACCAAAATCAGCTCCAGTTCCTAGAAGATCAAAATCTGCGAACGAATTAATTCTGTATATCAAAAAGTTCATGACATGTTGTGCCTTTTTCAGAGTATTACTTGATTTTTTTTTTTTTTTTTATTGATTTTTTTTATTATTATTATTATTAGTAGTAGTAGTATTCGGGAGAGTTAAATAGTATTGAAAGGTAAGAAAAGAGTAGGAAGAGTGAATGAGTTTGGTTTATGATGAAAGATTGTTTGACGCTGCTCAAGCCGCAATAGTGGCTTAATAAAACGTCCCACGTTCTTACAATTTCTATGTTTGGTTGATAATGTTATTTAAAAAATTTGGTAAGTGCCAGTTAAGTATGATGTAATTATTAGTTGAAAATAAATCCATCTCATCTCATCTCATCATCTCATTAAGATACATAATGTATTAAATAAAAAAAATTCAGAAAATAACCAAAAAATTTGAATTTGGCACTCGAGATCGACTTTTCTAAATTTATTTCCCAGAAATCGAGAAGAGACGCGGGACTTTGTTTTCCGGTTCTCAGAGACAAAATCTAAAGTTCTGCAGGAGTGCAACATTGTTCTGGAAATTGTTCTGAAAAAGTTCACCTTTCCAGGCAGGATAATTTTTGTTTTGACAATATGTACAACATGAGGAAAAGATGATTTTGCTTTTTTTCTGGAAAAATGCTAGAAAATTTACAAACATAACTGGAAATTCCCCCCCCCCCTCCGTTTCACAACTTTCATACCCAGGAAAAATTTTGAGTTTGCATCTCTTACCAGTTTGGCGCGACAGACCGCTGATTGCGAGAAAAAAAAACTACAAAAGCAGTTGTGCTGCTTCGCAGCACAACTAGATTTCTTAGTATTTGTTTCTACACTTCCCTTTTAATTGAAACCGCAAAGTAAACTCTTTACATCCAATGTTTTTCGCAAGCCATACTCCTTTGCAAAGCCAGCAGGCTTATTAATTACGTGTGAAAGCGTTTCTTACCTCTCTTACTGTTCTTCTGTGTGGGGAAATTTTGTTTCATCTAGTCTAAAGCCTCTTCAGACCATTCTGAATCGAACCATCGAAGCTGCTTCCAGCCTGCCCCAGCAATATCTATTTACGGATTTGTACTCAAGTACGGGCCTGAACGGCCTCTCGCAAATAATTTATTTTAGCAATGTTGGGCTCACACAATAAGCATCCACAAACTCTATCTCAAGCTCCCTGTCTCCCTACTTCAGTCGATGATCACTCCGTCACTTAAAACACTAGCTCTATTCCCCTGCCCTTAATTTCGACCTGCCAAAGAAGCGCGAGGTCCGATCTCAGCCAGTTCCCATTAACCAAACTATTTCTGCTAGGGATCTGGTTCAGGTAAATTTTTCAAATTCTCTCCCGCCATCGGTGATATTAGGCTATCTATGGTCTTATCAAAAACGGAATTTTCAGTAGCCTGTACACTTCTTCCTTCTTCCTTGTTTGTAGTGCACTAAGTACTACCTTCCTTTTGTGGTTTCCTTCCTTTCTTCTCCTTTACCCAAGTGCAAAATTTAAATATTTGGCTTGTTCAAGCTTTGTATGGACGTTTTCAGGGGGGATTTTTTCTGGTTGGTGGGGGGGGGGCGGGTCGGGAGTTATATGGGAGGATCTTTCCATGAAGGAAGTTTTCATGGGGAAGGGACATTGCTATGAAGGGGGCGCCGGATTTCCCAGCATTATTAAAGAAAAAGATCAGAAATTAAATTTTAAAAAAAACAAGTTTTTCAACTGAAAGTAAGGAGCAACATCAAAACTTAAAACGAACAGAAAATATTACGTATATGATTGGGTTCACCCCCTAGTCAATACCTCGCTATTTAAGCCAAAGATTTTTTATTACTTTCATAAGAGCTATTTATTCTAACTAACGGTAAAAAAAAATTACACTTTTTAGGACTCTTTTCGGGTGAAGCAGTATTTTTTTTTCTTCATTAGGTCCCTTTAGCCCAAAGATGTAGGGATATAAGTTTCAAGCCGATTGGGAATAAAAAGTACCATGTCTCTCTTTTGGGCCCAATTTTTTTTTGGGGGGGGGGGGGTGCTCAGGAGTTTTTTGTATCAGGATGTTCTTCTTGGCCCAGGGACTTAAGGCTTGAAGTTTCACATCAATCGGGGACAAAACGTTTTTTGGCCCATTTCCTGATCTTATTGCCCCCTACCACTCCCCACTCAAAATGTTTGATCCTATAGAACAATCCCTAAGAGTTTTGAGCCAATCGCATGCCCAACACTAGTCTTCTTTTTGCATTGTAAAGGTTCTGATAAATCGATGCAAATGTTGTCTATTCCTATATTTCAACATCCTTAACAAAATACCCTGAAAGTTTCAATGTCATACCCTTAGTTGTTTTATTATTTATAGCCCTTGCCCTTGAGCTATGGTGGTCGTGTCATCTTTGGAGGCATATTTATTATACTTTTCAAATATTTTGAACGAAATGGCTCTCTCAAAATTTTGGCCGTGGCAAGATTTTGATCGTCCAAATTTTGGTGGGTCACGTGGGAGTGGGTAGCCATAAGAAGCATGTAAAAGGGCTCTGTTGCTCTTCAATCACTTTCGAATCTTAAAAATTGCACTATAACTTTCAATTTTTAATTTAATGAGCCCCTCCCCTCCGAAGTTTCTATCACCGTCCCATCCATACAAAGTGGTCACACGAAGAAATAAATAATATATTGATGACTTATGGATCTTTATTTAGGCAAAGGAACTGCGCTGCCTCAGATGGAAGCCTTGTTCTTATAAGCTACCAGCTTTGTTTATATTACGAAATATCATTTCAATTTCTATTTTTCATCTTTTATTTAGGTTTTTAGTCTTTCATTAGTTTTTTGTCAGAGGTATTTTTCTAGCAAATCTTTCTACAATTTCTCTTTCTGCTTCTTGGTGTTTATTTATTTGGACATATCAACGCATAGTCCCCTTGCAGTTTTGGACCCTTGGGCAGCTGATTTTGAACTCAAAGTCCCGTATTACCAAAAAGAGATCAGTCCCACTGTGCCACCAAAGGGTTTCAACTAAATTTGGTTATTTTTGGGTTACTTTTTTTCATATGAATGGATGCTCCATATTGCCCAGAAATTTTCTGGTATGATAGTCGGATTGAAAAGAAAAAAAAAGAGTTCACTGGATTGGATATTGGAGTAAAGACTATCAAACAGTTCGTGGTAACGAACTGTAAGTAAGGAGCGACCCAGCTTAACAGTAACAGAAACTCTAAAAAACAAAATTTTGATACCAATAGATACATCAAAAGAATCAGATTTTGTGCTGATTTCAAATATATCAGTTTCATCAAGTTTAGTCTTACCCATCTTTACCCGCCTGAGAACATTTACCTTATTTTCGAAAAAAGGAAGAAACAACCCCTAAAAGTCATAGAACATAAATGAAACTCACACCATCAGATTCAGCTTATCAGAGAACTCTATTATAGAAGTTTTAAGCTCCTCTTTGCAAAAATGTGGAATTTTGTATTTTTTGCCAGTAGGAAGATAACGGCTACGTGTTTATTTGTTTTTTTTCCCAGGGGTGATCATATCGATCCAGTACTCCTAGAATATCGTGAGAGGGCTCATTCAAACGGAAATTAATAGTTCTAGTACCCTTTTTAAGTGACCAAAAAAATTGGAGGGCAACTTGACCCCCTCTTACGCTCATTTTTTCCCAAAGTCACCCAATCAAAATTTTGAGATAGCCATTTTGTTCAGCATAGTCGAAAATCTAATAAATATGTTTTTGAGGATGACTTAATCCCCCATAGTTCCCGAGGTTAGAGCTGCAAGTTATGAACTTTTCCCATTGTTTATCTATAGTATTGGTTGATGGGAAGTATATAGACGTTTTCAGGAGGTTTTTTTCTGGTGGGGGGGGGGGGGTCGGAGGAGGCGTTTACGGGGGAGTATCTTTTCATGAAGGATGTTTCGTTGAGGGAAGGGACAGTTCTATGGAGGGGGCGCTGGATTTCCCAGCATTATTTAAAAAACGATCAGAAATTAATAAAAAAACAAGTTTTTTCAACTGAAAGTAAGGAGCAACATTAAAACTTGAAACGAACAGAAATTATTACGTATATGAGGGGGTTCACCCCCAAGTCAATACCTCGCTCTTTACGCTAAAGTTTTTTTTTCAGTACTTTCAAAAGAGCCATCTATTCTAATTAACCGGCCTTTGTGATTCAGGGGTTTGTGATTCGAACAAAATTTGAACTTTAGCGTAAAGGGCGAGGAGTTGACTAGGGGGCGAACTCCCTTATATACGTAATAAAAACATACGAATATAGAAGTTCGTTACGTCAGTTAATTCGTAAGTTACGTGAGAACAATATTTTGAGAAAGCCATTTAGCCAAAAAAAGTAAAATTAATATGCAAATTTCGTTTTAATTATTCATGTACGGTGAGCCAAAATCAAAGCTGCATTAATTCAAAAACGGTCAGAAATTAAATTAAAAAAAAACAAGTTTTGTTTAACTGAAAGCAAGGAGCGACATTAAAACTTAAAACGAACAGAAATTATTCCGTATATGAAAGGGCTTGTCCCCTCCTCAACGCCTCGCTCTTTACGCTAAAGGTTGACTCTGTAGCTTTAGCGTAAAGAGTGAGGCGTTGAGGAGGGGACAGGCCCTTTCATACGCGGAATAATTCCTGTTCGTTTTAAGTTTTAATGTCGCTCCTTACTTTCAGTTAAAAAAACTTGTTTTTTTAATTTAATTTCTGAACATTTTTGAATTAATGAAAACTTTACATGTATAAGCAAGAACTTTACATGTATAAGTAAGAACTTTACATGTATAAGTAAGAACTTTACATGTATCAGCAAGAACTTTACGTGTTTTAAGTTTTAAGCTTTAATGTCGCTCCTTACTTTCAGTTAAAAAAAAACTTGTTTTTTTTTATTTGATTTCTGAACATTTTTTAATTAATGAAAACTTTACATGTGTAAAATAAACATTACATGGTAAAGCATAGCATATATTAAATGCGTAACCTAACCTAACCTAGGTACCTTTTCCCCCCTAAACCCAAAAAACAATAGTTTTAATGTCGCTCCCTACTTTCTGTTAAAAATACTTGTTTTTTTTGTTTTTGTTTTTTTTTTAACAAGAGGCTGGACAGAAATATGATTCCACTCTCTGGGTCCGTTACGAAAAGGTCAAGATGTCTCGGCAACGTTTTACGGGTGAAGGATGATTGACACCACAGTTTATAGAATTAGCAGTATGATCATTCTCTATCTCTCCCATTATAAAAACCCGGACAGGGGTGCGAGTGCTCCGGAGAACGTTTTTGCAGATAGAAACATAGGCGTTATCAGATCTTTTCGCGGGTAGACAAGTCAGATTTCTCTTGGACGCGAAACTTGGCTTCAACGTTGGAACACTAATTTTGAAGAAACTAATTTTAAATTAATTTATTCCAATACAAACATGAAAATCGGTAGTTAGTAGTGTAATGTTATTATTAGATGTTTTTAGGAATTAAAAATAGGTTTCGAAGTCTCAAGTTGGTTTCAAAGGCATTTTGAGAAAGTTTCTGCCAAAATACGTGTTCCAGGGTAATTGGACCGGTAATGGCAGATCAAATGAGAGGAGTTGTTTGTACGCGCCGATATAAATATA
>JAQQPU010019664.1:0-14920 GCA_029168905.1 Artemia sp. Kazakhstan ARC1039
AAAAAAATTGATATTTAATTTAGCTGTCAAACAGTGTCCTTTGTTTGACCTATGAACTTTGGATTCTAATGTTAACAGGTAATTTATTCAAAATACGCTTTCATCAGGTTTTTTACCTAGCATTTCTGTGCCAACTAGTGTTACAAAAACCACTGCAACGCTGTTGAACAATATATTTCTGTGCCCATTCACTGAGAGCAGTAAAATCGTCTACGATATTGTCTGATATGTCTGACCACTTCCCGGTTAGTGCTCTTTTTATATTGTCTAAAATTCTCCTGATCGGCGAAAGCCTTCAGGAAAGAACAAAGATTCACAGATCGAAGTGATTAATTTTCAATTTTTACGTTAGCTCATTGATGATCCTGATTGGTCTTCTGTATTAGATCAGATAATGTAAATGAAACAAATGTCGCTACCAAACAACACCCTATATCAAACATGAAAAATGTCGCTACCAAACAAACTTGGCCAATTCTTCTTGAGTTAGGCATAAGAATTATTTACAGAAATTTGACCTATGGATTTCTAATGGCATTTTTTGTCAATTAGGGTTAAAAAATAAAAAGAATATCAAATATTTATCAGTTAAAACAGAAAAATCGTTTCAAGATCTTGTTCATTTAGAAATAAATTGAATTTTATTATAAGGTTTTCTAAATTTAAATATTATAAAGATAAGTTCTACCAACATATATCTGACATGAGAAAGACATGGAACCTTATTAATGAAAAGATTCGACCATACCAATATTCAAGTATTAGTGTGGATTGTCTTGAGGTTAACGGGGAAAATATTTCAGACCGTAAAATAATTACGAATACTTTTGGCGATTTTTTTAGTACTGCAGGATCTAAGCTGGCATCAAGTGTAAAGTCAATTCCAGAGTTCCTGATCTTGATGATTTTGTCCCTCCTGGGAAATTTTTTTCGTTCTACAAACAAAACTATTTTGAAACTTAAAACTAGTTCTACTACAGATGATTTTCTCGAATTGCCGTAACAAGTAGCATCTAATATTTCTTTTTCCTTGCACATATTTTTAATTTATCTTTAATCTGTGAATTTTTTTCTGATTTGTTTAAAAAGGCAAATGCTTTTGATTTATATAAGAGTGGGAGACCCACTAACCCCTCCAATTAAAGAGGTATATCCCTCATTTTCGTCTGTACCCTAATTCTTGGAAAAATTGCACATAGACAGCTTAATAATTTCCTTTTGAATAATAAGGTCTTGCATGGATCTCAATTTGGATTTATTAAATGCAGGTCAACTGAGATGGCAGTACAAGATTTTTTTTCGAAATAAATAATGTTTTTGACCATGGTCAGAGTGCCTTGGTGATTTTTCTTTATGTTGCAATTTTCAGTAGTAGTAGTAGTAGTAGTAGTAGAATTAGTAGCATGAGTAGCAGTAGCAGTAAGCACAGAGTGCCATTTGTCTAGTTCATCATCCCGCTTGACACTTCCTGAAAGTTTTAACTCAATGCTTTCTATGTAAAAAAAGCAAAGGATAATTAGGCCAATATTTTTTTATTTATCGAAGGATTGTTATTTATGCCAACGTTTGGGAGTGGGAGAGGTTTTTTAGAGTCCTTATTAACAAGAAACACCAGTTTTAGTGCAAAACAGTGACTGTTTTTATTAGCTCTGAGTTCTTAATGATGTTGTTTTCCATTGTCTGCCATTTCTATTGTTTTATTTTCCAATACGTTTAACTTCTTAGAGGCAATCTTGTTCGGTTAAATAAACAGGTGAAACTGAAATTCTTACTTTACTGTATTAATAATTGAAAAAAAACCTTGCTATTTTCCTAGCTATTTCACGTTCAACTAACGTTTTTCTATTGCAAGAAAACACCATGAGCCTTTAGTTTTTCTCAAAATTAAAAAATATAACATTCTTCTTCACCTTATCTTATCTCTATAACCTAAATCTGGGAACATTTAAGCTTCCCATTTAATAAGAAAAAAGGTAATGCAATGAAGTTTGAGAATTAAGCTCTTAAAGGCAAATTTCTAATTCGATTTTATATTCCTCAAATTTTGTCAGATATTACTGAAGGAGGGAGGACAGTTGTAGTTTACAAGAGTATTTTTCCCATTTAAACCATCTTCTCTTCCAAACTCTGCTAAGGTTCTTGTAAAAAAATCTAAAACAATAATTTATAATGAGAGATAAAAAAATGGAGTTTAATTCTTCTACGTTGAAAGCAAAAAAAGTTTGTTGAGGCAAATATCTTCGAAGCCATTACCGTTACAAAGGACTTGGAATCGATGTTTCAATGGCTAGCGGATAAAAAAACAAGGTAAATTGTATTCCTAAAAATCAAGGGTTAAAGATCAGATCAGAGACAATGCTATAGCGTTGCCCATAGTAAAAGTCATAAGGCCCCAGTGTTTTATTATTTATTTATTTTTTCCCCATCGGTACTTCATATGGAAGGGGTGGTCGTATAAACTTCGGAGGGGGCTCATTCCGTTGGAAATTGGAATTCTTGTGCCCTTTTTAAGAGGCAAACGTAATCGGAGGGCATCTAGTCCCCTCCCCCACCCCATTCCCCTAAATGTACCCGTTAAAAATTTTTAGATTCCTATTTTGTTAAAATAGTTCAAACTTCAGATAACAAAAACTCTGAGGTCGATAAAAATCCCCAGAGCCCCAGTGCAAGTGTTTTAAGTTATGTGTCAGAGGCTTATAAGACTTTATGTAAGGGGTGGTCGCATAAACTTTAGAGGTGGCTCATATTATTGGAAATTGAAAGTTCTATTTACATTTTGGTGAGGCAAAAGGGATCGGAGGGCGTATGTCCTCTTCCACAAACTCTTTTCTTCCCAAATGCATCCATTGAAAATTTTGAAATAGCCATTTTTTAAACAGTGCAACGATCAGATAACAAAAACTTCGGGGTCAGCATACCCCCCCCCCTCTCCCAGAGCCTGAGGAAGGGCTGTAACTTATGCCCCAGGGGCATATAAGGTTACTATGGAATTAGTGGTCGCATAAACTTTGGAGGGGACTCAAATGATTAGAAATTGAAAGTTACAATTCCCTTTTTAAGAGTCAAATGATCCGACTGTAACTATCCCTCTCCCCCTTCCCAAAACTCTTCTCCAAATGCGTCCAGTTCAATTTTTTATATAGCCATTTTGTTCAAAATCGACCAAAGATCATATAACACAAACTTCAGAGATAATACAGCCCCCCCATAACTCGGGGCCAAGTTTTATAAATTGTATCTCGGGGCATACAAGGTTTTTATTGAAAGGATGGTCGCATAAACTTTCGATGGGGCTCGTTCGATTGTAAATTAGAATCATAAATCTAAATATTGACAACATTAAATAAAAGAACCAATTTTTTTTCTGAATATGTATTTGTTTCAAGTTCAAAGTAAACATCCCTAGTTATTTGTGCACAAGAAAGTTCGTATAATTATAGAAAAAGAAGGAAAACCACTTAAAAAGGGGGTAATCCTGATGAAAATGCGCTGTTGAATTGAGCAAGCCTGAGTACCGTTGAGCCGATATCTGAAGTCTCTATAAGAAGAAATTTTTAATATTGTATTTTCCCCCAGAACGGATGTAAGTTTTTCGCGTTTCATTATTATTTTTTTTTTTACCAAGAGTGTGTATTCACTTAGTTAATTAGATTAAATTAATATTCAATACACTCAGTAATGTTCAACACTTACAGCCTCTCTCAATAATGACTTGGCACTAGAAATGCTTATTTGATTTTCTCAAATCATAGTTCTGTGGTGTTAAGCAAAATGGTCGTAAGTCCACTTTTTATGATTTTACAGTAGAGCAACATAAAAATAAAACGCACAATGAAAAAGTCTTTCTCACAAATCAGGATTTAAGAAAATCGAAACTCTAAAGTTTGATTTCTAGTGAACTTTTTGATCGGAATTTGCTGGAAATGTCCAAATTGCTGAATTGTTTGTTACTTGGAAAATAAGAGACTTACACTCTTTGTTACGCCCTTTTGGAACAATTTATAACTCGGTCAGAATTGAAGATGAGCCCATTTTGAGTAGACCAATCGATAGATCTCTTCGAGCCCTTATAAACCATATGCTTAGTTTATTTTCGGAAAAAAGTGGACTTACGCCCATTTTGCTCAACGCCACAGAGTTTCAATGCTATACTTTAAATCAACTACTTTAAAAACGCTTTACTTTTTATAATTACAGATAAGTGTTTATCTGTTACAGATACTTTTATTATGAATATGTGTTTGATTCAGCCAATAGAAGAACTTTAACGAAGGTCTTATCCATGTATGGGGTGCCATATAGAGAACAAGATAGTTGTACACCATCTAATAGGGTGTTGGCCAATTGATTCTTATACGCGGAAGTGAGTACACAAGGCCTTAAAAACGCGTCTTATTCCCATATTTGCAAGCTGTCAAGAGAGGGGGTTCAGATACATTGAACGAATATCCAGAAAATTATGGATTTAACCACTGACCTCCCTTATTGGGGAGAATATATGTATGGATGAATATAGAAGAAAGCGTGCAGTATGGGTGCTGAGAGATGAGAGCTTCCCTTTTGTTTTGGGGTTTCTTTTCAAAAATTGTACCAAATTCCTAAAATTATATTTACTAATTGAGTTTTTTCTTAAATATTTTAGTTCAGACTTTTATGTAAACAGTGGGTTTCAAGAGCGGTAGCCCTCTTCATTCTTACGGTTACCCTGGAATACTATTAAAAACAGACAAAGATTAAATAAAAAAAAATGAATGATTTCAACTAGATTTTGAGCATGATTTCGTTGCAACACGTTGTAACGAAGTGTTCAGCTTAGGTTGGTATAAGCAGAGCACCACCAGCAGGCTGCTGACGACCGCACCCGTCTCCCCCTCCCCCTGCTATCAACTCCCCTTGCAGCTAACTTGTCCACTCTACAAAGAAACTTTTTATAAGTTCCAACATTTTTAACATATTTTAAATACCGGATGTATAAAATAAAAGCAATAGGTTCCACCATTATAGGAGTAAGATGTTTGAATATGTATTAAGTGGTTACCCAACTGAAAATATGAAGAGGTTTCCACAAAAATTCTTAAAACGCATACAGATTATTCTAAAATTCAATGTGTGGAACTTCCACCCCCTTTCCCCCTCCCTATTTACTTGTCAAATACTTGTGTCTCTTAGCTTAAAGAATGAAGAATATTATGCTAAACTATTTGAAAAACATTTGGATTGCTCTAAGAACAAACGAGGTTAGATACAGTAAATTGCCAAATTTTCTGTTGTAACGTTTTAGGAACTAATTAGTAAATAATACCCTTAAAAAAATTAGTTGGGCTATTAAGCTCCGATATATGTTTCATAAAATGGTGCATTCTCGAGGTGATTGAATATTTTTTTTCTGAAATAGGAATCTAAAAGATCTTCCATATGTGATTCTCCTCTGCCATATTAGGGTTGATTGTCTCGAATGTTACGCCAGCGTCTTTCGATGTTCTGTGTGTCAGCACCTGTTGTAGGGTCAACGAAATTTACTCTGTGATTGACGTGTAAATGCTGATAGCCCTGGTTAGCCAGGCAATTGTTGTCCTTCAAACAGTCACTGACAATTTCCCGTGGCAGGATTCGGATTTGGATAATTCCCAACAGCGTGGCTCTTCTTCTACCTGGTACAAAACCATGAATGAATTACCAGTCCCTCGCTCTATTCCACCAAATGCCCAAACACCATTGACAATTTCAACCACGATTATACTCAGAATAGTAATTCTTTATCCTAAGATTTAGCCCCACATTATAATTAAGAACTTACTGGGACGTGAACAACCATACAATTGTAGCTCTATTCCTTTGACTTTGGCCATTTTAGTTTTGTTTGGAGTTCTCTATCACAATTACATTGTTTGATAAAACTAAGGGTTTTATTTCTCGCCTCAAATTATTTTCGGATTTCCACATTAGCCGATCGAGCCGAAAATTCATACTCTTCCTCTGTTAACACCATATTTTTAAGAAATCACCTGTTCGAACTAGATCACTCTTCTTACTGAAGTAAAACTAAACTTTCCAACTGAAATTTAGTAGCATTAGATTTATCCTATTTAATCGTAAGGGGACCTGCCCTTTGTCTGCTAATTTGATGTTAAAACAGCTGTTTGTTTGTTTGTAAATAAAGCCAAGCTTCTTCTTCTTCTGAATTTGCAGTCAGCAACAGAGCGCAGTTGCCAAACGCTAAATATTAAAAACGCCTACATGGATTGAATGCAGTCAGGAAGCACATTGAGCGCAATATATTGAGGCACCTTGTGAAAAAAGAGTGAAAATGTATATATTATTTTATTATTACATTTCTGACAATATTTGAATCTAATGATTCAAAATGTTTTTAATGTAATGAATCTAATTGAAAAATGTTTGAATCTAAATGATCGGTTTCAAAAGGTATCAGTGAAATAGAAAATATTCTCTCTAAGAATGCTTGACGATAAGAAAAATAACTCCATCTTTGTATTATTGTATGAGACTTTTACGTCATGGGTCAAATGCATTTCTTCAATTTATTGACATACTAATCGAAACGAAACAAAATGATGTTGTGGAATTGCGTTAGAACACTACCTGAATATTTAAGTTTCCATTTTGATTTAAGACTCTATCCGATTTTTTTTCACGAGAACAACAAATAAGTCGACATTTAAAAAAAATCCTGTTTGAAGCAGATTTTAGTGGATTTTGAAGTGTGACCTTACTCGTCTACTCCGCCTCTATGTCTCTCTAGAAGTAAAAAGAACATTTAAATTTCTTAAGCTACATTAGCCTGCAATTACATAATGAATGAAAATGATCAATGAATCTTTCTCAGGAAAATGAATCTTTTCAGGGCCAAACGAAAATACTGAAGAAACACAAAAAGTGAATATTTTGAGAGAATAACCGCCTCTCTTCTTCAGCGCGAACAAAATAATATAAACAAGGAAAATTCCGAAGAAAAAACCAATAAACAAACGTGGAAAGTCAACACAACCATTGGAAAACCAATGATAAAAACAGCCAAAAAATTAAAAGATAAATAAGATTCAATAAAAGACACAATTATAAGAATTAAGATCAAATACCTAACAACCGTAAAATGAGTCATTCGCCAATATCCGCAATTTGCACAAAATCCAAAAATTCCGAACTGCTATCGGCGGATACTAGTGAATAACTGAAACACAACTGAAAAGAAATAAAAAAAATTCTTTCACTGAAACAATCGAACCAGTAATTAAATAAATCGGATAACTAGGTCACCTGAGTTTTGGTCTTAACAATTGCGTTACTTGCAGATACCCATTGAGACCTAAGGGGTTGTTGTTGCGTTTGATTATGCTATCATAGCCAGCGCGATAGCGCTGCCTAAGTTAAAAAGCGATGTAGGTAAAATTTTTTTTTGTTTCTTGGTCTTGAACCAGGGCACATCGTATCGAAGGAGTTGTCGTAAACACTTCGAAAAGGGGTCATTCGATTGGAAATTGGAGTAGCTTGTGCATTTTTGAATAGTCGAAAGTGATTGGGAGGCAACTAAAACCCCTTCCACGCCCAACATTTCTCCAAACACATCCAATCAAAATGTTGAGACAGTCAACATAATTTGGACTTTACTTAAAAAAAAAACAAATGAATGTGCATTGTCAGTTTAATATACTGATATTTAGTAATCAAAATGTTAATATTATTTGATTTATTAAAGTCATAAAAGTAAAAACATTTATGTTTTTTCAGTGAAGTATTAATTATGTTCTGGCCTTGGGAAGGCATAGGGGTTTTGAGCCCTACTCATGTTAATTTCTGCTCGTTTTGAGTTTGACTCGGTTATTTATTGTAATTTCTGTTCGTTTTGAGTTTCATTTATTTATTGATGCTGATTTGTGGTAGTTTCACGCTTGGTGGATTATTTGATCTTATTTTTGCTGATTTTTGTTGAATGAAGTTCTTTACTTTTCTTTGAAAAACTTATTTTGTGGAAAAATTTTTTTTTTATCAATTGGCTAAAAAAACTAAGGTGCAATAGTGAGCTAAAAAAAGAAGAATTGAATCAAAATAATTCAATGAGGCCACATTTTAGTCCAATAGAGGAATACAATTCAAATTAAAATCCATATTTTTCCTTAGTAAGGTTATTTTTCATAGGGGAACTACCGGACTGGCCATTACGACAGACAGAACAAAAAACACCTGCCCCATTTACCCGTGCCCCAGCCATTTAAACATTTGCCTCTCAATTACTTGGATTATCTGTCTTGGCTTTTCTCTGTCTACAATTAGCCATGTCTTGATGCAACCTATGCAACCTACTGCAAAATACTTGATAACTTCAATTCAATTGAATTGAAGTTATGCTTCCAAGTGGACCAGTGGACCAAGTGAACTAAGATGCTTCCAAGTGGACCAGAAACAATTATAGTGAGATGGTGTGGATAAAATTTGTACGGTATACTAGATGGCTTCATTTTATATCATACTTTTTCAGTAAGAGAATTTGCCTCTAATATACTGCATATAGGCATAACGGACACAAATCCCCCTTCCGTCAAGAGTGAATTCTCGCTTTGATTTAACTTCATAGTTGTTGAAACTTTTGTCTTGGACAGAGTTCTTTTGCTCTTTTTATAATAATCGTACACTATTACGAGAAACTTTTTAGCCTTTTAGCCTCAAGACATATTTCCATTTATCAGGTTTTTTAATTGTCTTCCCTGACTTCGTGGTAACTTTTTCCTCGGTTTCTTGCGGCTTATTCTTTTTAGGTTTTGCTAACGATATAAGGTCAAACTTTTTATATTGCTTCCTTCGGAACTTTTGACCTTTTAACTTTTGCATGTGCCTCTTTTGCATGTGCTGCCTCTGAGGTTGGTTTTGATTCCCCTTTGTCCATGGGTTCCTCTCGGTCTGATTCGCTATCGGATTCTTTGGATCTGGCTTCTGGTGATTCAGCATTAGGGCTTTTAGGGGTGGTACTCTGAGATTTCGGGGTGGAACCTACCTGTCCTTAATAGATTTCCTCTCCTCTGGAGGTAGAAGATTTAATTTCTAATTCCTCTTGTTGAACTCTCGACCCGGGAGAGTTGAAAGATTCTTTAGAGCTTTGAGAGGAATCAAATGTTTTTACAGGGTGTCTCAACTGTTTAAATGCCATGTTCTTTGGGGGGTGAGTCATCTTCTGTATCAAAGCGTCTCTCCATGAAGATTATTCTTTGGGTTTAACGTTTGATACGGTTTTGTCGCGGTATTGTCCTTGATGGGTGTCTTCAAGAGTTTTTGGATTCCAAGGCAACGTAATTTGCCTCATTTTTATAGGGAAGTTGATTTTATCCATGGCCTCGCAATTTTTTCTTGTTCGGTTCCTTGGGAGGAGTTTTCTTTGTCACGTTACCTGGGGCTTCTATGGCCCTGTTTAATACAATCTGTAATGATAGGGGTCTCTATTGGGGTTGCTGGTGAAACCATGTCGTCTGGAAATCTTTTTGGGGGACGAGGGGTGGAAATCCTGTCTGGGAAAATTGGGTTTTCGGGGAAAGCGTATAATCTAATTCCTCTGAGCTTTGTGAGGATGAAGTTTCATTTTTTGGGTCTACTTTGGATTTGGTTCCTGCTTTTAGGTACAGCTAAATTTTTCATGGTTAAGAACTCATCGAAGTTTATCATCACTATCATTTTCAAATTGACCCTGTTTGAAATCAAACGGTTTCAATTCTGTTAGTTTTGATTGAGGTGGATTATTTTCTGCGTCTGAAGAATCTGTTGTCGTGGGTTAACTTTTGATACGGTTTTGTCGCAGTATTGTCCTTGATGGGTGTCTTCAAGAGTTTTTGGATTCCAAGGCAACGTAATTTGCCTCATTTTTATAGGCAAATTACCCGTGCCCCAGCCATTTAAACATTTGCCTCTCAATTACTTGGACTATCTGTCTTGGCTTTTCTCTGTCTACAATTACAAAGCCCAGTCTTGATGCAACCTATTGCCCAAAATACTTGATAACTATCAATAAACTATCAAAATACAAGATAACCCATCAATATCCTGCTTCGGCTGTAATAGTCATAAATGAATTTGTCTTACCTATGTTAGCTGGAAAGGTGGAAATTTTATACAAATTGCATATGGACTGATGATTTATCAACAGAAATGTTACTACCGCGAATAATTGTTCGTTTATCTCCGTAATATGAACCTTCAGCTTTGTCTAATAATGGAAGAGGTTTGCCACTTCTGGCTCTGCGGATAGATGCAGACCAAACGTAGATGCGTTTTTATTTCGTCTAGGTTAGGTTACTTTTTAGGTTCGTGGGATCTACTAGGTCGTAGGATAAGGTTCCTCCGGTAAGGGCAAACAAAGCGAATTCGAATTTACTGACATCTGTCGCTAGGTTAAGTAATGACATTGCGTTTATGTCAAGTGAGACATTGGTAAGGCTCGAATCTGTTATCACTCGATCTACCTCGTTTTTTCAGTAATTCATTTTATTTACCGTCTTTGAGATTTTCTTTGAGATTGCTTAAATTTTATTTCTTTGATAATTGGCTATGCTAGCTTTTATTTTCTGGACGTGCAAGGTTACATTCGTGGCGTTATTCAGTTTCCTTACGTTTTCCCTTAGGACGTTCATGTCCTCTTCTGATCATAACCCCAAAAGGCGGGAAGCTAGTTCTCTGACAATTGGAATTAGACTAGTGGATATACGGTATTGGCTTTTTTGAAAAAATACTTCGAAGATTCTAATGGTACTTTGTTTTAATTTTTTATCTCTGTATTGAACAATTTGCATAAGGCTTGTAATCTCTGCCTATATAATATTAAGAAGGATTGGTGGACTGATACCTTTAAGGCGTTTTTCTCATCTAGATAAGGTAAGAGTTCGATATTGTCTTTTATTGGCTCGTCGGCCATGGCTAGTCTGGCGCACGTATATTTGCCGTCTATTGTCCAACATTTTTTGGGCACGTATGCATCTTTCTTCTTGTTATTAGAACTGTACCCTTGAACTGATATAGTTTGTATCGCAGTTTGCATTTTTGGGATCCTTGCTCTTTGTTTTATAAAGACTTTACCGAAAGAATAGGTCTGTGTTAGTTTGGCTTCCGTGGTCAATACCCATCTTGTAAATGACGTTGGTTTCCGATAAGTTAAGGTAATTAATTTTCTTGGTGATTCTTCATTGAGTTTGATTAGGTCCGGGATTGTATTTGTTGTGGTTTCCGATATCGAGGACTGTATTTCTTCGGCTAGTGTCTCAGATATAGGTTTGATTGTCATGATATCTTTTTCACTTTCCTCCGTTGGACAGGTATATTCTTAATCTTGTGGGGGGGGGGGGGGGGCTGAGTATTCTTTTGTTGATTCATCCAACCTTTCTAGACTAGTATTTTGCATCCTTTGGGGTTTGTCAATAATTTCTTTTTCCTCTTTAGATGGTTTCTGCTTAGTAATGTTGTTTTTGGTATCGTCTTGCCATAGTTGTCTAAGGTAGATCCATATGCTTAGTAATGCATTTAACATGGCATAATTTCCATCATAGAGTTTTCTTTTCCTGGAAGTAGGTACGTGAGGTTTAAAGAGGATTTCATTGTAGTAAGGGCACTTAGTGAGTTTTTAATATCATTTACTGCTCTTCTTTTTCGGTTTTCTCTTTTGTTGGTTCCTAGAGCCATATCAATTTCCGCCATTTTCTTTTCGAAATTATCTATTATGTATTTTGACTTTAGTTTAGGAATAATGGGGAGTGAGTCTCCTTTTCTCTCCTTATTATGTATGATTTTAGTAGATTTTAAGCTCTTATCTGATTTTAAGAATTGAGATATGGATTGCTTGAGTTCATTAGTATTTTTCTCTAATCCCATGACTTGCTTGAATAAGGTTTCGAATGGTTTGGGATCTAGCTTCATAAATATTTTCCAGGCGTTAGGGTTTACTAGTAATGATTTCGCATGTTTGAATATCATTCTATGTTTTACAATTTCTTGGGCTGCTGCGTAAACAATGAGGATTATTATGATATTCGTTAGCCGCATCTTTTTGTTTGTTTTAGAATTAATCAGTCATTAATTTATATTGTAAACTCTTTTATTTGTAATTTTTTTGCTTCTGTTTTTTGTACAAAAATTTAGGTTGTTATTATATGAGCACTATATTGTGCCCACTATATGGGCACTGTATTTATACAGTATAATTGAGAACTGTGATCAGCCTCTATATAAGGGCTTGGCAATAGTTAATTCAACATGATTTTGCTATTAAAATTTACATATTTACAATTTTTTTATATGATAACAATTCCATATTTATGAAGAGTTTTCAAAAGTTCTTTATAACTGTATATACTTTCTCAACAACATTTGTTACCACAATATTACTTTTCCATATACGACTATATACATTTTCTTATCTTTGTTTTACAACTTTGGTTCTATTCCGAACCAACTTGTGTCATTAACTGTCATTAGCTTACAATATGCCTGTTTGTTTATTCAGACTTTTGAGCTTTTTCAATCTTGTCGAATTTTTAGGTACTTGAGACAGTTTTATAACATTTTTCTCTGTAATCTCTCTTTTTCAACTTTAATGTCTTTTTGGGGTAATGCTCCATTTACAGCTTAGATCTGATAAGCTAAAAATTTAACTATTCGTCTTTTTACCTGTTTTGGCACTATCAATTTACTTGTGTCTGCACCCTGAAGGTTTGCTTACCACTTTTTTTGATTTGTGGCCACAGTTTTCTCTTGGGCTATTCCTTTATCAAACAAAGTGGCCCTTCTGCAGAAAATATACCTTGCCTTAATGGCACACAATAATTTTTTTTTAATTTCACAGTTTAATGCCATTAAAACTTCACAGTTTAAAAAATTTTCACAGTTTACAAAAATTTCACAGTTTACACAATTTCACAGTTTACAATATACAAAAATTTCACAATATACAAAATTTAACAGATTGTGTAATATTTACTGTCCTTGTGCGTCTCGAGGGTGTCAATGTTGTGTTTACGGCTTTGGAGGACAGAGGGTCAAAAATGGTCAATGGCATCCGCTTGTCATCAGATGATAATACTAAAGTCCATATTATATCTGGCGTAAATTACGAATTGGGCATAAATTTCCAATGGACCAAGTGCTAAAGAGAGTTGGGATACCAATAAAGCGACCACACGGAATCGGTTTAGTGACTTCTCCAACAGCTACGATTTTTTACTCAGAATTACCATTTTCTGTCCAGGGCGTAGGTATGCAGGGTGTTTTAATTGGAAGCGGAGTGGGCCTCCATCTCCAGTGCGTAAACAGTCTTGAGACATCTTTATCACTGTAACGGTCTGTTTTACACTGCCACAACAAACAGTTGCATTGTAGCCAACTGTGATGGTCGTAGAGTGGTTTGTAATTTCGACGTCCCCTTCAAACTCCATGCATACTAACGGATCCAAAGAAGCGGAAATCATTACATTCCCCTTGTGCAATTGTAGCTTTGAAATCAAAATAACGTGGGGTTTAACTTCATAAGCACAGAGTAAGGGATTTTCCACAACAAAAGCAGATGTCTGGCCACCTCTTACCAGTTCCCAAGGCATCTTTGGCATATTATGGATGCTGTTAATTTTTATAGGGACAAATAATCCCGATGGGGGGGTTGGCGAAACATTTTTCTTTTCTTTAGGTGGAAGGAAAGGTTGATTTTTCTTTTCTTCAGGTGGACGGAAAGGTTCAACTTTTGCCGGCCCTTCTAGGATTTCATCTTGGACTTTAATTACAACTACGTAATGTTGTCCCAGACACAGCTGTGCCAACGCCACGAACTTCATTAACAAGATAAATCTAAAATTCGGCTGGATCATTCACATGAGCTGGGGTTCTTGCAGACAGCAAATTTAAGAATCTGCTTAAGAGATCAAGGTTCTCTCCTGAGACTTGCCTCACTTGGAAGATAGGGCAAAGTCGTCCAGTTGAGAATTTTGATTGACTAATGAATACATCTTCAATATTCTCTATAGAAACGTATAATTTTTCAATATATGTGAACATTTGCCTCAGGTCCGTCTTGATCTCTTCTAAACTGTCTGGACTGTTTTCAGCGTGACACAACACGACGAAAATAGGCATTTAAAGTGAAAGTGCCAGTGAAAATCCCTCCGCTGCCACCAGTTTTGGTAACGTGGTTTTTATGGTATTTAAGAGGATGTAGTGGTAGATGCCTTTATTCTCCCTTCATAGGGGAGATAAACTATGGCCCTAAGGTAACTAAACTTTCGTAACGTGCCTTAGGCTATGACCGGACTAATGAGGCGTACCGGCTGGGTATTTTTCGAGGGACTAAATGTAGATTGAAGAGAGGTTGGCTATAACACAATACTCTTATTCAGGTAACATATAATAATACCAGATATAGATATTCTACTGGGACTGGCTGTCCCAAGTAGACCACAAGTCTCAGAAAACTACAATAATATATAACAAGATACTTAGACACTTACAATAATCCGACACTGTTCCAAGGTATTTCTAACAAGATAATAAACGGGCAGAGATTCGCCCTGCAAGTCAAAGAGCCTGTCTTCAGTCTCAAAAATCTGAGTATATATATGAAAAACCAACCACGTCCTTACGGTTCATTGACGCATTTAGCTAGGAAATTGGTTATTGAGCAAGTTCCTTCCAAGCTTACACATTCCAGGATTTGTATCTGTGGTATTTCAAAACTTTGTATTTGCGTCTTAATATATTTTTACTAAATTCCAAATTAACTAAATTAGAAAGCTTTACCACATTAGGTTGAGGTTGCATGGGTAAATTCTACATCGAAGTATGTTAGGTGAGTCGTTGTGATATTATTTCTTTTCAGTCCGAGAATTTGCTGCTTAGGTGCTACACAATACTAGAGCACAGTATGCACAGAGTCTCATTCTGT
>JAQQPU010019665.1:0-16204 GCA_029168905.1 Artemia sp. Kazakhstan ARC1039
TCTACCATACCGGTTCTGCAAATATCGGGTTTGCTACTACCCTTTTTACAGTATACCCTGCCCCAGGGTATGATAACGGGATCGAGTGGTCAAATGGCCACTTTCTAAGGCCAAGAGTACCCGCCCTGGGTTACCACTAAAAATCTCTAACTCTCTCCTTGGAGCTAACGAACCACCCTGCCAATATAATAATGACGGTATCTCGTAACTTTGTTCCTACCCTGCCTGGGTTCCGGGAAAATTAGTACACAGTTTGTAGAAAATACCTTACTTGTATTCTTCCAAAACGGTCACATATAACAACAAAAATATGCTTCCCCAAACGGGGTCTAAATGCAGACTAACTCAAAAATAATATTCTGTACAGCAACTTTTCATAGGGGTGGACCTTCGCTTAGCCAGCCAATCCTCTCAATCCCCATTCAAAACCCATTCTACTTTTTCTTGACTTTACCTTTCAATGGCTCAGCCAGGAAGTCCAAAATAGAACTTTGTTCAAAGCTTACTTATTGCGAAAGGATCTAGCTTAGCAACCAGAATTCAACTTAGGATTAAAAATTATCTTATTGGCAAATCTAATTACAGAAAAGAAAATGGGTTATCTTTCTGAAAAGAAACAGGGGTGGAACCCCAACACCTCCTCTCAAGGCCGTATCCAGGGGGGGGGGGGGGGCCCGGTTTGGACCCCCCCCCCCGAAATTTTTGATCGACTCGAAAATAAGTGGAAAATTAGTAAAAGCTAGGTAAAAATCAGTAAAATTAGTCAAAAATTAGTAACCCCCCCAAAAAAAGTCAAAAATTAGTAAAACCCCCCCCTGAACAAAAATCCTGGATACGACCCTGCCTCCTCTCGTAAGATAAATGACCACTTACTTACCACGCTGGTCCACCCTTACAAGTGTAACACTTAACTTCAACTTTACAAAATCTCTTTGTCTTCTTTCTTCCACCAGTGCCTGTACTTCCACCGCTTGGCTCAGGATCTGTCGTTATCCACACGTCTCTACCGTAGAACCACTATGGTCTCTATCGTATAGCATCCGCATTAGGTTTTGAAAGTTGAAGTCCCTAAGATTCGTAGAAAATGATCGTGCGCAGCCCAATTAAAACACAAATTTTCTCGCTCTCACGAATTTACAGTTGAGAGGAGCAGAGAATCAGTTTCTGGCACATTTGATGATGCCAGCCATCATGAAAAGATTTGCTGCCATAGCCTCTTAATTTCCATCTGTGGAAACAACCTCACATCTTAATAAAAAGTAAATTGCCCCTTGGTATAATTTGAAATAGTCCCATGCCAAAAATACACAGGCCTCTGAATGCGATAAGGATACTGGGAATGAAGTAAATTTTGAGCGAACCATGAATCGCCTTTTTTCTGGGTTTCCTCCCCTGGGATAATTAAATGAAAAATATGCATTTATGCTAATTGAAGATAAAATCTAGATACATCTCCCACTGACTGCAATTTGCCGGAAATAATTGTCGGTTCCCACGAAGAGTAAAAACTATGAATAGGGTTACTGGACAAAGGTTTGGGTGAAATGTGAAGTGACTGGGAGAGAGTATCCCCCAAGGACCCCAGATCAGAGAGGCAAAACCTTGGTAAAGGGATCACAACTTGTCCGCCAGTTGTGCATTGAGGAAAAGGGCTATCTTTCGCGACTTCCCGCAGGGGATCTTCCTCAAGGGATTCCTCCCCCTCATAAAGGATTGACATATTTTGAGTTGATAATACTAATCTGGGATTCCTTTCCAAGTTTTTCCAATACGAATCAACATTCAGTATCTCCCAACTTTCCCCCAACCCGTTGTAGGTCATTCATCTATGTTTTGTAATCATATTGTTTTATTCTCCATGGGTCTTGGACCTCTTTTTTCCCTATTATTTATGTTATCAAGGCACAGCCCATCCAACAGTTTTTTATTTTTCACCACTGCAGGCTGAATCTCCAAATTTTGTCTTTTTTTGCATTTATTTGTTCTTTTTCACTTTTCTCAATTTTTTACATGGCGCAAAATAATAGATCATCGGTAAATCTGATTTGGACTCCAGTGTCAATCATCTTTGACTGCATTCCTTCATTGTAGCTCCGTTTAATATCTCTTTTCTCCCTCTTAGTTTTCTTTAATTTTACCACCGAAAAAAATAGTTCGTTATCAAATGGGAACTGAATTCCGACATTTGGTTTGTCATGTTGTACTAAAATGTCTCGATTTTTACGAGGAAAAGTGCGTACAATAAATTTCGTCTCCATTGTCTCTGGTACAATCAGCGCTTCATTTTGGAAAACATTTTTCGGCCTCTCACACTCGTTAAAAGTGTTCACAAGTTTCCCATTTTCTGGAAATTCTCCCCAAAAATCATTTTCGCGTGTCTTATTTTCACTATTATGTTGTTTTTTTACTTCTGCATCCCATTTTCGTGGATTATCAACGTTTTGAACACGAGTATATAGTATTTTGATTTTCGGACAGGGCGGCGCAGCCTCCCAATTTGTTTTATGGGCCGGTCCACCTCCCACCGTAGTCAACGAAGTAGCATGTTTTCCCTTAAAAGTTTTTAATGTTTGGTAATTTTCATTTTCTCGCAATTGATCCTTAGACAAATTATTATGGCTATCCGACGGCCTATAAGAAACTTGTGATAAAACGTCACTTTGCGAATTTCCCCAACGAGTTTTCATTAGTCTGTCAATTGTTTTTGCAACATCCTGGTAATATTTTTTATCGGCCTCCCTACGGGCCTGTCTTTCTTCCTTTCTTTCTCTTTTATCTTTCTCTGTTTGTTTCCTATCGTCCTCCTCTTTTTGCTCTCTGGCTTTTCTTTCAGCCTCTATACGTTATTGACTTTCCTCCTCTATTTTCCCTTCTACTATTTTATGTAAAGTAGAGGTGTATACTTTTCGCGGTCTAGAATTTTTATTAATTAATAAAAGAACCCTATTTCCATCTGAAATTGGTCAACCCTCTTATTTAACTCTTCGTAGGGTTGCCAATTTTCTCTAAGTGCTGTTGTGCACGCCTCGTAAGCAATGTACGCCTCGTAAAAAACTCTATGCAATTCTCTATATAGATCCTCGATAATCTGTTGACGTTCAAGAACAATATTTTCATCTTCCATCCCTTTTCTTAAAATGTAAATATGACTCTGAATCATTTCAACAATTGCCGACCGTTCTTTTTCCTTTTCTTTAACAATTTCTTCATATATTTGTAATTACTTTTTATCAACCTCCGTAAGGATTTTGAAAGCAATATCTTCTGCCTTACTAGCTTCTTTAAATTCTACTAGTTTTCTCAAAATCTCTTTATGGCTATGATTAATGCCTTTAGACGTGATTCCTGGTAGAAGATCTTGGTTGCTAAATATCTTTGAACGACTATTTAATCTAGAACTAGCGCTTTTAAGCTTAGTTGGTCTCCATACATCCGGAAACCAGAAATTTTTCGGTTGATCTCTCTCAAAAGCCTCCAACAGGGCCTTTTTACCTCTTTCTGTTTCATTTCTACGTTTAGTTTTTTCCATGTCTCTTTCTTTATAGACTACTCTTGCCCTTTCATCCTCTTTCCTATTCTTTCTAATTTCATCTTTCTCAGCCTGCATTTTTTACTTATATCCTCGGTGTTCTCTCTCAAAGGCCTCTATATTAGCCTTTCTTTCTATTTTCCTACTTTTTCTATGGGCTTCACTCGCCCTTCCCGGTCCTGAGTTAATCTTAGCTCTGTCCAACGTTATTTCAAAATTCCATTAACTTCAAAATACTTCTTCAGTCTAAATGAAAATTCTTTTATCCATGTAGCTTCCGGTTTCTCGCGAAAAATTGCTGCGTGTCAATTAGCCTTATTTTTTTTTGCACACTAATTAATTGCGCGATATATTGATTCGTAATTTTTTTTTTGTCTGATTAGGCACAGCCCATTCAGATCTTCACAATTTTATTAATTGATTCCGTATTTTTTCTCATTATATGTAATCACAATAGGCTACTCTGTAGGCTAAATTTACTTGTCTCTTCGAAAACGCTAAATTCTTTTACTATCAGTGCTGTTGATAGCTCCTTTTCTCGCTGCCACCAATATTGTACTGGTAAGCCACGCTGCCATCAGTGTTATACTGGTAACCACCGCTGGCACCAGTGTTATACTGGTAGGTTCAAATGCCACCAGTATTGGCGTGGTAATGTACGGGTGTCACCACTTATTGGAGGGAAAAGCCCCGGTGGCGCCAAATTATAATGGGATGCCTGCGTCTACCACACCGGTTCTGCAAATATTGGGTTTGGTACTACCCTATTTACAGTATACCCTGTCCCGGGGTATGATAACGTGATCGAGTGGTCAAATGGCCACTTTCTAAGACCAAGTTTACCCGCCCTGGCTTACCACTAAAAATCTATAACTCTCTCCTTGGAGGTAACGAACCCCCCTGTCAGTATAATAATGACGGTATCTCGTAACTCTGTTCCTACCCTGCCTGGGTTCCGGGAAAATTAGTACATAGTTTGTAGAAAATACCTCACGTGTATTCTTCCAAACGGTCACATATAACAACAAAATATGCTTCCCCAAACGGGGTCTAAATACAGACTAACTCAAAAATAATATTCTGTACAGCAACTTTTCATAGGGGTGGACCTTCGCTTGGCTCAGCGAATCCTCTCAATCCCCATTCAAAACCCATTTTACTTTTTCTTAACTTCACCTTTCAATGGCTCAGACCAGGAGGTCCAAAATAGAATTTAGTTCAAAGCTTACGTATTGCGAAAGGATCTAGCTTAGCAACCATAATTCAACTTAGGATTAAAAATTATCTTATAGGCAAATGTAATTACAGAAAAGAAAATGGGTCATTTACCTGAAAAGAAAAGTAACAGGGGTGGAAACCCAACAAATATATTCTTGAAAAAATACCTGATCTTCGACTCAAACTCTTGACCTTGAGTTCTGGTAGTATAATGCCATTACCTGGGCTGGGCCAGCCGAGCTTGATGTTTGATTTCAATCTTTGCTGCACAAATATACGCAGTAAACTGGTTTCCGTTAACGGATTTCCATACCAACGTTGTCAATCTATCCATAAAGTGTGGTAAAATATATTTTAATTTCATTAATTTTGAAAGCAGAAAGTCAGTGTTGTATAAAAAATATTTAATTATTTTGCTTCAACCAATTTTTTTTTCAAAGTTACCCTTTTGGCTTAGCAGAATCTTGGTTAATGGTATATATCCCTGCAAAAGGATGGAAACACGAGGATGGTCCCTTAAGACTTCTACGAAGGACCTTCTTAAGAAAACTTGGTCTTGAAAAGTACGTTTTTAATCATGCAATTAAGCTTAGATAGCATGCAGTTGCTGGTTAAAATTATCCTGAATTAAAATTTCATTTTGCGCTACAAGTCAGTAGGATTTGTGGGGAAAATCGGGGAGAGAGGACTTTTCTAAATTTCGACAAATGTTACAAAATTAAAAGAAAAAATGTACTTTTTGAGACTTCCGTCACCAAAGGTAATAAAATGTTATTCAAATTAAAATAGTGTTAGAAACGCCGAGGATTAGTTACTAACTATAATTTTTTCACAGATTAGACTTATTCAAGAAAGTACCTGGTTTACGAGTTCTGGCATGTGGTGGTGATGGCACAGTTGGATGGGTTTTATCCATATTGGATAAGATTGGCTTTAGCCAACCTCCGCCTGTTGGAGTGCTACCACTTGGCACTGGCAACGACTTGGCAAGAGCTTTAGGCTGGGGTGGTGTAAGTAAATTCATTTTTATCGTATAGATGGCTAGATGCGCTTTCACAGATTCAAAGGGCCTCGACCCTTAGAAGGCAATGCTGTCAGAATATTTTCCTGGAGGTTTGGGCCAGGTATGCACAAAGTTCCAAAGCTGCCAGTACCAGAATTCGACAGAAATCGAAAAGCCGCCGACATTGTAGCAGCACAACTTGTGGTTTAACAGCTTTTCTTTGAGCAAAAAGTGTTTTTATATATAAAATGGTATTTCTGACAAAATATGCCAACAAATTTGAAAACTGCCAATTACCATTGCTACTTTGCTACCCCTCTTTTTGCACGGCGGGCGGGGGCTCACAAACACAAAAAGAGTAAACTTTTGTGCATTAATGCACTTCCCATCGCTGCCTCGCCTGACATTTTAACACTTCCTGAGATAATTGCCAAAATATTTGCTAAGCTGTTCTCAAAGGGAGGATCAGCTGGGCGATTTAGGTCAGCAGGATCAAACAACGATTGAGCGTACAGTGTCTGACTGTCCTAGTTTGTTTTGATCTTTTGATGGCATCAAAAAAGGGAACAAAAATTCAAGGTGTTCTTTTAGCATACTTCTTCCAGGCCTTTAGTCCAGGCAGAGATTTTACCAGGACTTGAGCTGCGTTTTTAAGCCAAATTTGGATTGTTTTCAAACCCAAGACATGGGTTAACTCTCGTCAAAGTGCTTCAGAGTCATTAAAGTAGGGGCGGATATAGGGGCTTGGAAACACATTCTCGGGCCTAAATCGTGCTGCGGTCTGTTCTAAATTTTGTTTTATAAACTACCCCATTTTCATTCATATGAGTCACTCTTCTAACAGGAAAAGGGTGGTGTTGGAGCTGGAAAACAGTGGAGGAAAATAGGAAATGAAGATACCTTCCTGAGACTTAATTTGAACCTGGATCTATTTCAGGAAATTTTGTTGACCTAGGATAACAGTAACGCCACTTATCGATATACCACTTTCCCTCATTGTTAGGTTTGCAAATATCTGATTCAGTGACAAAGATGACAAAGTATAGGGATCGCATGTAAGTTATTAGAAGAGTCGTTTCTTTTTAATTTTTAATTTTTTCATTTCCATTTTCCATTTCAATTTTCCATGGCATGGCTCGAAAGTGCATAAATTGAGATTTAATCTTTGTCCTTTTAGGTTTTTGGTTATATTTGTTGCACGAATGAACTTGTAATTGAACCAAATAAGTACGGCCATACTTTAAATATTTGCGAGATTAGCTTGCTAGGGAATTTTTTTTGCTGAACACCAGCAACTTGGTTGTTTGGAATTTGAAAATAGAATTTTTGGATGATTTTGTGAGATAAAACATTTATTTCTACTTATATACAGCATTTTCTACTTATATTTATCCTTAAGTATTATCTTAAGTTGATTCCCTTATGGTTGGACTTGGTTTACCTGGACTCTAAAGCTGGTGATATTTTATATTCTATTCCCATGGGTATTAGCATTTGTGTTCAATTCTAATTTAAACAAATAAAAAGCAGCTGTTTTTTGTTTGTAAACACAATTAACAGGCTATATTCAAAGTGACTCTGTTTCTTCCAATTTAGTATTTTTCAATAGCGCACAGTTGCCAGGTGCTAATTTCCATTGCCACTGATCATTTTGTCTCAGCCGTTTTTGCACATTTTTGGCGATATTCACGCACATTCTATTTTTGGGAGGAAAATGAGCAGAAGAGGGGAGGGCACCTGTTGCAACTGCCGTAGAGGTACCTGCTGGGTCCTTTGACCCTTAAATTGCGGGGAATAGGTAGCGGGGCTCTACGCTTCCCTCGTTTTTCCTCGGCGTAAAAGACCCGATGTTATAGCCCGCATGAGCGCATCCACGAACATAATCACTAATGATGGCAGGTGATAAACTTGTCCTTAATCCGCTACTGAATTTTGTTTCTCGTGCTTTGAAATCTGGTAATCGGTCTGATGAAATTGCGAAAACAGCGGCAGAAGTTTTCAAGAAAGATGAAATCCAAGTGGCGAAAGAATTAATATGGAGGGATTCCGCTATTAGTACTCGTATGAGCATGAAAGTTATTATGACTGACAATATCTCTGAAATTCTGAAATTGCTCAAATATTGTGACGAAAAGAAAATTGCCCTCCCAAAATACGTCATTTATGAGCCAGATGAAGTACCCATTGTTCCTGGGGAAGTAAGCGCTATTATTACTAGGAAAGTAAACGAAATGTGTTCCAAGCTAGATAGTTTTATCGAGCGTGATCGTCCCCCTGCTCAGTGGCCGCTCAGCGGATCTGGATCCTCGTTTCAGGGGCAATCCCCGACACCCCAGCCGACCTACGCAGTTGTTCTAAAGAACCCCCCTCAAGACTTGAGGAACCCAGAAATGAGAAAGGAATACTTGGATAAGGTATGCGGTGACAATTCCTCTAGCATTGTTGAACTGCGAGCGTTGAAAAGTGGGTGGCGTGTGGTACTAGCCGATAAGAAGTCTGCCGATGCAGTTGCGCAGGCGTTATGTGCTAACGATAGATCTGTTGAGGCAAAAGTGAAACAACCATTTTTCTACGGAATAGCACGTCACATTTCTACACATATGAGCGATGAAGAACTCTGCGAGATTATTCCGAACTGTTTGAGAGCTTTGCAGTTGGGTAATTCTAGGTCGTTCAAACTTCAGTTTTCTTCCAAAGAGGACCTTGAAAATGCCATTAAATCACCCCCAGTGATTCATTACGAACGCATCCTGATCAATGAATATCTGTTTCTTCCAATGAGATGTTTCAATTGTCAAGCATTTGGTCACGCGGCCAAATTCTGCAAGAACGAAGCCAAGTGTTCTAGATGTGGGGATAACCACAGTAGCACTAAGGACAACCCTTGCAGCAAACCGATCAAATGTACACTCTGTGGTTCGGACAAGCAACCGTGCTACAGTTTCAGCTGTCCGGAAGCGCAAAAGTTACTTGCAGTTAAGAACTGAATCGCGATTTAAGACTGATTACTTGGAGCATTAACGGAAATGTAATCAACAAACTGCCTATCCTCGAAAACCTAATTCGCAATCATAACATTGTATGTCTCCAAGAATATTTCCTGATTAATGATGGGACTGAACTTTTAAATATCGGTGATTCAATCGATCTTTTTGCTGTTGGTGCGAAATCGAGTGGTAGTGGACGGCCGTCAGGTGGTATCGCAGTCCTTGCTTCAAAGTCTTTACGCGTGACAGATTTCCAAGTTTCCGATAATTTTATTGCGATTAAGGTTGAACGGACAATAATCTTCTCAGTTTATATGCCTACGGACTACAAATCATCTAGATCATATTCCAAGTTCGTTTGTGCTTGTCGGAAATTAGCAAACGCTTTTGCAAATTGTCGCATCCAAGATTTGTCGTACATTGTTGCCGGAGATATGAATTGTGATTTGTTGAATCCGGAAAGCCCTAGATCCCAAGTACTCTCGACTACATGCGCTGGTCTTAATATAATAGAAAATTATCTCGATTTCACGTATGTGCATAACTCTGGGGCAGCTTCATCTCTTGATTTTATAATGTGTTCTCATCAACCAGTTCCCCTTTGCCAGTCAAATGTGGATACGTCTATCAGCGCATCTGACCACTTAGCAGTTAGTTATGTTTTCCCACCTAGTACTTCTTCGAACTACAACCCTGATCTACCCAGTGGAAGAAAATGGCACCAGAAAGTTATGTGGGATAAAATTAATACCCCATTGTACCAGAAGGTATGTGACGATATTTTAGCAAGTATTCGCGTCCCTTACAATCTACTTCATAAATCTTCTTCAGTTACAGCAAGTGATAAACAAGTACTGATCAATATATACTGTAGCGAAATAGTTCATGCCTTGCAGTTTGCGGAATTGGCTGCAGTACCGATTTGTCGTGTTCGTATTGGCTCGGAAATACCCCACTGGTCCGATAATTCGGATCTTGTAAATGCGTGTGCGGACGCGAAATTCTGGTTAAGAATGTGGATAGATAATGACCGACCAAGGCATGGTATAGTGAACTCCATCCGATTACATACTAGGCGAAGATTCGCAAAACCCTCGCTATACATCGTGCTATGATTATTGAATGTGATAGTAAATATATAAAGCAAGAACCCGATCGCATGTGGAAATTCCTAAAAAAGAAGAAACGTAATGAATCAGTTGATGTTCTGCCCAGTGAGAGTGAGTGGGTTAAATATTTTACGCATGGGTTCTCATCGCCTAATACTAATCTGGAAAATAAATTTTCTATTGAGCTTGATGCGAGTCTTGTGGAATGTGAACGGGAAGTTGGTTTTGTTGTTTCTAAGTCGTCAGTCAGTGAGGCACTCTCGAAACTGAAGAAGGAGTTGTCGAGGGGGGTAGATAACCTGTGCGGATTGCATCTGCAAGCGGGAAGTCAGAACCTTGTCGAGCACTTTTGTCTCCTGTACCAAATGATTTTTAATGCTGGGGTTGTTCCAGACCTATTCTGCACGGGGGTAATTACTCCTGTATTAAAGAAGGGAAAAGACGGGGGGGGGGGAGTGTTCTTCTTACCGCCCGATAACTGTCGCGCCTATACTGTGCAAGTTATTTGAATTGCTTGTTGTAAATAGGCTTAGTGCTATATGTAACACGCCGGATAACCAATTTGGTTTCAAGAAGAAAATGAGTAGAGAACACGCGCATTATTTGATTGCTAATTTGTTGATTGACGCCGATGATTCAAATGAGACTTTGTATTTTGCCGGTCATGATGTCAACCGCGCGTTTGACTCCGGTTTGCACTCTCAGATATTGTTGTCGGCCTGGAAACGTGGCGTGGATAAGTCTATTATACGCGCACTGAGGAATATGTATAGTAATTTAAAAGCGCGTGTAAATGTACCTTGTGTTAATGCTTTAACCCTATCTTCTAGTCTTATACCCGTAGAGAATGGAATACGCCAAGGAGCACTTACTTCACCACCGCTTTTCAATAATAGTATTATTTCATCGCAAGAACCGGTTCAGTCTACATGTATCTTTAGAGGTCTCAATGTTTTGCTGATTGATTATGCCGACGACATTTCGAACGCGGGTAGAACACTTATAGGTATCGAAGAGACTTTCCGTGTTTTGAGTAAGGAGTATGGTAACATAGGTCTTTCTTTCAATCCCCAGAAGAGTGAAGTTCTCGTATTTAATAGCCGCGTTAAAGATAGTGTACCAGTTGATGCTATTTTCGGTATTTATACGATTAAGTCTTCGTCTAAGATTATGTACCTCGGCCTTCCAATTTGTAGCGATCTTAAAGAAACCCGCGATTGCCCTGTTTCGTTGTTCGCTGTAAAGACACGCAGAGCTTATGGAATTCTTGTTTCAATGAAGTGCCATTTTAACCGTTTTCTACTTGCAAGGGTGTATAATGCTTTTGTTTTGCCACATGTGATAGCCCTATCTCCGTTTTGGAAAATATTTACTTCGTCTGATCGCCGCAATATTCGGTCTATTTTCTACAGATATGGCAAGTTTCTGCTTCGTCTTCCAATTTGGATGAGGAATTCGAATATATCTCTGAAGTATGGTATAGCCGACCTGCTTATAGCTGTACTGAATCGCCGTGTTCGATTTGCAAAGGCGTTTGAACCAAGCCTCTCTTCATTATATGTTGCAATAACTTAAATTTGTCTTTTTTTTTTGTTTGTCGTAGGAATGTTCTTAATCTTCTTTTTCTGTAGTTGAGTTTTCTTCGGATATTTTGTTGTTATTTGATGTTACTTTTTTTTCTTTTCTTGTACTCCATTTACAACATTTTGTATGTTTAATAATGGGTAATAAAATAATAATAATAATAATAATTACCGTATATGCTCAAAAATTGGTAGTTTGTATAAATTATTTTATATCTGGGGAGGACTTTGAAACCTGGTCCCTCCCCCTTTTTGGCTATGTTACAGTAATAGAGATTGTCTGTTACGCCGGCAAACGAATAAAAGGAAGCAAGGGGTGAAAATCTTTTGAATATAACTGACTATTATTTTACTTATAATATCACTTTTTTTTGAAAATTATTCACAATAAAAGCAATATTTGAAACAAATAATGAAAATTTTGAAGTACTTTGAAACCAAAACTCTAAAGGAACAAGCAAAAACTGCCGCCCAGTTGCTTGTATCCATGACAGGAATAAATCCACCAATTTGGTTAATTATGCCGAGGATGTGCCACATTCTGCCACCTTTTCCACATCTCAAAATACCACGTGCGCCGCACAGTTCTCTCCTGCTTGGTACAGCGCCCGCCACGTTTGGGCCAGTTTCCCCTGCAATAGGCATAATTTCCGCCACGCGTGGCACGTTCCATCCGGTGTACGTGATTTCTGGAAGTGGTCACCCCTCGAATTAGACTATACGCGTCAAGGTCGATTTAATAAACCATTTAAGAACCCTGAGAAAGGCAATATTGGTACTTGTGTAGGATCTAGTAGTCACGCGATAAGTGAAGTTTCTTTTATCCTAATGAAATAAAACAAAATAGGATGAAAATATAATAGTTCAGAAACAAATTTGGGCTATATATTTGCATATTATGGGGGTGGGGGTTAAGCATAGCATATATTAAATACGTAACCTAACCCAACCTAGGTACCTTTTATTCCCCCTAAACCCCCAAAAAACTAAATTTTGAATATAGTTCCCGGAATGAGAAACCCTTTGTTTGTACAGCGTCTAGGGATTACCCGGTAAAATGCCTATCTGATCTTCAATACAATTCTCGCGTGACTACTGGATTCTACACAAGTACCGCAATATTTTTTAGTTTGGGAAGGGCTTGGTTGCTTTTTAGCTCCTCCTCCCTTGAATTCGCGCCGACTCCGATAACAATGTCATATTTAGTTTAGTGCTGACACTTGCAGTATTTAAGCACTTAATTGGCAGATATTAAGTGATCTCTCTCTCTTTTTTTCTAACTTCTACATCTTCTTTTTTATGCTCTTAGCCGCATTGCACTTAGTCATTTGAAGGTTTTGCTTTATTTCATTCTAAGTTAACATGACATTTATGAGCACGAATTGTCTTAAACTAATATATTAACCCATCGAAGATTATCGCAGCTATTGGGGATCCCAAGTGACATCAAGACATCATTCTTCTTATTCGATTAGGATACAAGAGAGTTGTAACGGATAGGAACCTTATCAAATTTGAAATAATCGTGCCCTGGGATTGCATATTGGTAGTTATTTAATAGGATGATTCAAGAATATTTTACTTTAAGATCCTTTACAGATTGTGAATTATTTGTCATAAGGGTTAATTGACGAATTCTCTTAATTTATTAAAGAGACTGGAAAAAAACTTTAGCTATTTAATACATAATCAATAGCTATCTTTAGCTATTTGACACATAATCAAAGATGACCGTGATACGTAAATTTTAAATAAATAAACTTGAGTGTTTTTAATTTCAAAACTTAGATCTATAATTCTGCCTGCACACAGGGAAATACCGTGAATTATGTAAATTCAATGTAAATCCATATTAATACAGTATTTTATTATTTTGAATTTAACATTGTTTTTCACGCCCCTCCCCCATAGAAAGTCATCCAAAACCTACCTGCTTTAAGTGGTGTATTTGTTTTACATCATGTTTATCAACAGTTTTTTTTTGTGTTTCCAGCAAATGCCAGTTATCCATAATCCTGCAAACATAAGGAAATATCATCATTCGGTTTGTTTGCGCAACTTTTATAGACATACGAGGTTCGTTCAAAAAGTATCCGACCTTTATTCATTAAAAAAAATCTTAATCAGATGCAAAACCCTACACTAATTTCCTCCAAAGTAGTCTCCTTGAGCTGCCTCACATTTCTCCCAACCCGTCTGCCACTCTCGGAAGCAGCACTGGAACACCTCTTTTAAGATGGCGCGCAGCTGGTCCGTCGAATCGTGCATGGTGTTTTCCCTGGACTAAAATCTCGTCCCTTTCATTGGCATTTTTAGCTTGGGGAAAAGCCACAAGTCATACGGAGCCGTTTCAGGAGAGTAGGGAGCCTGAGAAAGCACAGATGTGGTGTGTTTGGTTAGGTAAACTTTGTATCAAAAATAAAGAATCGACGTGTGCGTTATCGTGACGGAGCTGCCAATTGTCTGCTGCCCACAGCTCCGGTTGTTTGTGTCATACAGCATCACGAAGGTGAGTCAAAACTTCTCGGTAGTATTCTTTGGTGACAGTTGTGCATGGAATGCACTCGTGACGAACCACACCACTGTAGTCAAAGAAGGCGGTCAGCATGACTAAACCATTGCTCCGGACCTGCCTTGCTTTTTCTAGCCTCGGGGATGTTTGATACTTCCATCCTGATGGCTGCAACATGGATCCAAGGTCTTACCTATAAACACAAATCCCATTACTAGTGCTCACTGTATTGAGGGAATTGGGATCACTGTTTAAAGTCCCTAACATATCCTGTGTAATCTCCAAACGAATTTGCTTCTTCTTGATGGTTAGCAGCTTTGGAACGAACATCACTGAGATTTTCTTGAGGCCCAAGTCTTCAGTCAAAATGGAATGAACGGATCCAATGCTGATGGTCACCTCGTCTGGAAGCTTTCTGATCGTGACTTGACAATCCTGCATCACTAGGGCCCTCATTTGGTCAATAATGATCTCTTTGTGGATGTTGATGTCCTAACAGAATGGGCTTTACTCTCCACTGATGTGCGGGCATCTTTGAAGCGGTTTAGCCACTCCTTTATCGGTGTGTTATTGTTGGACTTGTTTACGCTTGGGAATTACCAAGCTTTACACAAAATTAATTAAAAAAACTTTTTCCACAAAATAAGTTTTTCAAAGAAAAGTAAAGAACTCCATTAAACAAAAAATGAGCAAAAATAAAATCAAATAATTCACCAAGCGTGAAAATCCCCTAAATCAGCATCGATAAATAAATGAAACCCAAAACGAACAGAAATTACAATAATTAACCGAGTCAAACTCAAAAGGAGCAGAAATTAACATAAAGTTGGTCACAAAACCCCTATGCCTTCCCAAGGCCAGAATAAAATTTGCACTTTACTGAAAAAATACAAATGAATGTGCATTGTCAGTTTAGTATGGATACACTAATATTTAGTAATCAAAATGTTAATATTATTTGATTTATTTAAGTTATAAAAGTAAAAACATTTATATTTTTTAAGTAAAGTTCTGTAAAGTTTCTGTTCGTTTTATATTGACATAGTCTTTTCAGAGAAAAAGAAAATAACACTTTAAATGTTTTCGTGTTTTAAGACTTTATAGTTTGGTCTGCTATTTGCATGCTGGAAAAAAAAATTCAACAATTTTTAACAACATACACCCTTTTAAAAATCTGGACACAAATAGTACTGTTTAATTTAGTTTCATACCTCCTCTGGTTGACCTTAAATGGAAAACTCAAAAACATATTTTCTATCTGGAAATTAACTACGCTGAACAAAATGGCTATCTCGAAATTTTTATTGGATGTGTTTGTGGGAATGATGGGCGTGGGGGGCTAGTTGCCCTCCAATCACTTTCGACTATTAAAAAGGGCACTAGTCCTTTGAATTTCCAATCGAATGAGCTTTTTTAGAAGTTTCTACCACAACGCCTTTTTTAAAAACCTTATATGACCCCAGGGCATAAATTAAAACCCTTGCCCTGAGTGATGTGGGGGGTGTCCTCCTCAAAAACATATTTTCTATCTGGTAATCAACTAGGCTGAACAAAATGGCTATCTCAAAATTTTGATTGGATGTGTATGGGGAAATGATGGGCGTGGGGGGGGGGGGGGGCTAGTTGCCCTCCAATCACTTTCGACTATTAAAAAGAGCACTAGTCCTTTGAATTTCAAATCGAATGAGCCTTTTTTGAAGTTTCTACGACAACGCCTTCTATAAAAACCTTATATGCCCCTAGGGCATAACTTAAAACCCTTGCCCTGAGGGTTGTGGGGGAGTTTCCTCCTCAAAACCTTTTTTTGTATCTGGAAATCAACTACGCTGAACAAAATAGCCATCTCAAAATTTTGATTGGATGTGTTTGGGGGCATGATGGGCGTGGGGGGGTCTTGTTGCCCCCCAATCACTTTCGACTATTAAAAAGGGTACTAGCCCTTCGAATTTCCAATCGAATGAGCATGTTTTGAAGTTTCTACGACAATGCCTTCTTTAAAATCCCTATATGCCCCCTGGGCATAACTTAAAACCCTTGCCCTGAGGGTTGTGGGGTAGTATCCTTCTCAAAACATATTTTCTATCTGGAAATCAACTACGCTGAACAAAATGGCCATCTCAAAATTTTGATTGGATATGTTCTGGAGAATGATGGGCTTGGAGGGGGCTAGTTGCCCTCCAATCACTTTCGACTAGTAAAAGGAGAACTAGAACTCTCCATTTCCAATTGAATGAGCCCTTTTTGAAGTTTCTACGACGACCAC
>JAQQPU010019666.1:0-16204 GCA_029168905.1 Artemia sp. Kazakhstan ARC1039
TGAAGAAAAATAAAAATATATGGTTAGAATATTTGCAAAAACGACAATTACAATGAGTCAAAAACGAAAGCGAAGAACCAAGAAATATACGGTTAAAAGATAAGAGACAACAAAATTAAAACAGGTCAGAAACAAAAGTGAAGAACAAAAGAAATATGTGGTTACTAAACTAATGTCTAAAGTAATGATAAGTGGAACCGACAATTACAACGAGGCAAAAAGAAAGTAAAGAACAAAAAATACGGCTACGAGACATGCGACAACGAGGATCAGAACGAATCAAAATGAAAGAAAAGAGCAAAGAAATATATGGTCAGAAGATAAGCGACAAGGAGAATCAGAATGTGTCAAAAATGAAAGCGGAGAACATAGAATTGTGCTGTTAGACAAGTTGAAGACAAGTGAAAGCGAGAATCAGATGCAAAAATGAAATTCAAGAAGAAAGAAATATTACGTTATATCAACAACGCTATTGCAATCTTCGACACCAAGAAACTGTGGCGCAAAACCCAATACAAACATACAAAGATATCGTAAACGACGCAAGTGTTAATTTCAAGTCATTTGGACCCCTCAGCACTGTTTGCATCCACTATGGTGTCCTCTATTTCCCGCAGAAACGTTAGCCAACAAAGGAGATTTATTATGACGTTTCTGCTTGCTTGGTCGAATTATATTGCCACCTCCATAATTTCCAGGTGAATTGGTTTGGCTTGTTATAGTACGTTACTTGCTCTCTAAAGAGGTCCTCAAACAAATGCAAAATTTGAACTCATGTTTTGCTTTAGCTTCATTTAAGGTAAGCGACCATCGAACCATCAATAGTCGTAATGCTTTCAGCTTCAACGTAGCTCATCACAAAATTAATCTAGCACCACATCCATCACAGACCCCTGAAGATGATTTTGAACCACCTTCATTTTGCCAAAGGTACTTTTTAGACCCCGATAAGGCTCTTAGACCCCGAGAACGCCTTGCACATCCTTTAAACTATAGGATCCCTCTTAATCTAATGGATCTTTCGGAAGAAATATTGCGTGCCTCCCACACACCCTCTTTTCCACGAATGTATCGGATCGAAATTTTGGGATACCCATCTTGTTTGAAATATTCGAAACGTCAAATAAGTATGGTACGGAGGTTGAAATCCCCCCCCCCCCTCCAGCCCTCGGGGAAAGGGCTACAAATAATGGTAGTTGCCCATCGTTAACATATAAAGTTTCTATGGAACGCGTGGCCGCATAAACTTTGGAGGTGGCTCATTCCATTGAAAATTGAAATTTTTTTGTCCTTTTTAAGAGTCGAAACTGATCAAAAGGTAACCAGCCCCCCCTCTCGTGTGCTTTTTCACCAAATGTATCCGATTAAAATTTTGAAATAGCGATTTTGTTTAAAATAGTCCAAAATTCAAATACCTATAACTTATAGATTGAAAAATTCCCCCATAGCCCCTAGGGCAAGGGCTGTAACTTATGTTGCCCATTGTTAACATATATAAGCTAAGGTTTTTATGGAAGTGGTGGTCGTATTAGCTTTGGAGTGGCTCATTCGATTGGAAATTGAAACTTATAGTTCTATTTTAAGAATAAAAAGTGATCAAAGGGCAACCAGCTCCCCTCCCCCTCTATGCCTCAAAGGTTGAACCCCACCAGCCCTTCCGCCAAAGGATGTGAGTTATTCAAGTTTCTTATTGTTACTTTGATACTATGGGGAAAAAAAGTGATCAAAGGACAACCACGACCCCTTACCCACTCGCTTTTCCCAAAGGCATCTAGTCAAAATTTTTAAATAGCCATTTTGCTCAAAATATTCCAAAGTCAAATAACTATGCCTCCAGAGTTGAAGCCTCTCCCCCTTCTTGACCCCCGGGGCAAGGGCTCTGAATTTTGAAAGCTGTTTATTGTTACTTTGATACTTTGTTTACTTTGATACTTGGATTTACTGATTTACTGGGCAAGTTTGATTTACGGGGTAATGACTGTAACTCTTACAAGTTGTTCATTGTCACTTTGATACTTCGTTTACTTTGATACTTTGTTTACTCTTTTTTATTTACTTTACTTTGATACTTTTTTAATTTGATGTTGTTACTTTGATACTTGTTTTGATACCTTGATGATACTTTGATACTTATGGGTCTTGAACAATCTTACACAAAACTAATAAAATTAAACTGAACGTTTGATATAATGATATCAATTGGTGAAAGCTCATCAGTTCAAGATTTTATTTCATTGTAATTTGCATTTCATTTTCAATGTTGTAATAAGTACAACAGCAAATATTTGTAATATTATTCGTTTCCAGTAAAGCACCAATGACGTAGAAGGCTTTATAATTTTACGGTTAGGGAAGGGGTCAGTAGCCAAACTCGTGTTTGTAGTGATCTTTGTTCATTTTAAGCTTGGTTTGCATATTCAGTTTAAATTTTACTCGTTTTAAGAAGTATTTATTCATTTATATTACTACAACCGCTGCAGGTCTGTTTGCTTTGATTGTTGATTTAATCCCTGTTTGTATTGAGTGTTATGTATTATTTAATATTGAAACACTTTTAGTTCGTTTGAAGCTTGATTTGCAATTAAATTTAAGTTTTACTCGTTTTAAGACTTGTTTATTCGTTTATGTGGTACCTGTTGTAGGCTTGTCTCCTATGCCTGTTTATTTAATTTCTGTTCGTTTTGGGTTTAAGTTTCCTTTTTAATAGTAGTTCCTGGTTGTTTGGGTTTGAACTACTATATATTTTAATTTCTGCTGATTTTAAGTTTAATATGGCTTTTACATTTCTTTGAAAAACTTCTTTTTCAGAATTCTTTTATTACTTATAAATTCCATGAAAGAACAGACACGACTGGCAATAGGCAAGAATGTTCTATATTATGCCATTGGTTTTTCTAATTGGCTCATATTTCTGGGACATTTTACACTATTAATTAAAAAAAATTCTACAAAATAAGTTTTTCAAAGAGAAGTAAAGAACTCCATTAAACCAAAAATGAGCAAAAATAAAATCAAGTAATCTACCAAGCGTAAAACTACCACAAATCCGCATCGATAAATAAATGAAACCAAAAACGAACAGAAATTACAATAAATAACAGAGACAAACTCAAAACGAGCAGAAATTAACATGAGTAGGGCTCAAAAACCCTTCACCTTCCGAAGGCCAAAAAACTTATTTGTGGAAAAAGTTTTTTTAATTAATTTCTGTTCGTTTTATATTGACATAGTCTTTTCAGGGAAAAAGTAAATAATAGCTTAAATCTTTTCGGTTTTTCTTTAAGAATTTATAGTTTGGCTTGCTATTTGTATGGTGGAGAAAAATTGTCAGTAAAGCGTCATTGGCACTTTACTGAAAATCAATTTTATGAAAAATATTTTCTTTTTAAGTATAAAAAGTGATCAAAGGGCAACCAGCTCCCCTCCCCCTCCCCAATGCCTTTTCCCCAAAGACATCTAATTAAAATTTTCAGGTGGCCTTTTTGTTCAAAAGAGTCCGTATATCATGAAACAATGCCTCTGGTGTTGACACAGCCCGCAAAGACTGGGTCAAGGGTTGTAAGTCATTCCCAAGGGGCATATAAGGCTTTATGGAAGGGGATGTCGCATAAACTTTGGAGGAGGCTCGTTTGATTGGGAACTGAAAGTTCCAGTTCCCCATTCTAAGAGCCAAAACTATCAGAAAACAACACCCCCCCCCCGCCCTCTTTTCCCCAAATGTACCCGATCAAAAATTTGAGATACCCATTGAGCTCAAAATAGTCCAAAGATTATATGACAACGCCTTCGGGTTTTATACAGACCCCAGAGCCCTGGGGCATGGGTTGTAAGCAAGCCCCCGGAGCATATAAGATTTTATGGAAAAGGGGGCAGTATAGACTTTTGGAGATGGCTCATTTGATTGGAAATTGGACGTCCTATTTCCCTTTCAAAGGATCAAAAGTAACCAGAGGGCAAATAGCTCCCCTACGCTCTCTTTTCCCCAAGTGCATTCGATTTAACTTTTGAGATAGCCATTCTGTTCAAATTAGTCCAAAGATCATACAACAATGCCTATGGAGTTGACATAATCTCCAGAGCCCGGGGCAAGCGTTGTAAGTTATGGCTCAGAGGTGTATCAAATTTTTATGAAAATGGTGATCGCACAAGCTTTGGAGGAAGTTTATTTGATTGAAAATTGAAAGTTCTAGTTCCTTTTTAAAGGTAAAAAAGGATCAGAGGGCAACTAGCCCCCCACACACCCTCTTTTCCCTGAATGTATGGGATCAAAACTTTGAGATATCCATTTTGATCAAAATAGTCGAAACGTCAAATAACTATGGTTTCGAGTTTGACCCTCCCCCTCTCTAGCCCTCAGGGAAAGGGTTATAAATTCTGCTAGTTACCCATCATTAATATATAAAGTTATTATGGAAGGCGTGGTCGTATAAAATTTGGAATTGGCTCATTTGATTGAAAATTGAAAGTTTTTGCCCCTTTTAAGAGTTGAAAGTGATCAGAAGGTAACCAGCCCCCGTCCCTCGCGTGCTTTTTCACAAAATGCTTCCGATTAAAATTTTGAAATAACCATTTTGTTTAAAATAGTCCAAAAATCAAATAACTATAACATAGGGGTTGAAGAATCCCTCATAGCCCCCAGGGCCAGGGTTGTAACTTACGGAAGTTGCCCACTGTTAACATATATGCTAAGGTTTTTGTGGAATGGGTGGTCCTGTTAACTTTGGAGGGGGCTCATTCAATTGGGAATTGAAACTTTTAGTTCTTTTTTAAGAGTGAAAAGTGTTCAAAGGGCAACCAACCCCCCTCCCCCCACTCCCGTTTTCCCGAAGACATACAGTTAAAATTTTGAGATGGTAATTTTGTTTAAAAGAGGCCAAAGGCCAAATACCTATGCCTCAAGGGTTGAACGCCACCAGCCCTTGCGCCAAAGGATGTGAGTTATGCAAGTTTCTTATTGTTACTTTGATACTATGGGGGAAAAAGTGATTAAAGGACAACCAGGACCCCTTACCCACTCCCTTTTCCCCAAAGGCGTCTAGTCAAAATTTTGAAATAGCCATTTTGCTCAAAATATTCCAAAGACCAAATAACTATGCCTCCAGGGTTGAAGCCTCTCCCCCTTCTTGACCCCCGGGGCAAGGGCTCTGAATTTTAAAAGCTGTTTATTGTTACTTTGATACTTTGTTTACTTTGATACTTGGATTTACTGATTTACTGGGCAAGTTTGATTTACGGGGTAATGACTGTAAGTCTTACATGTTGTTCATTGTCACTTGGATACTTCGTTTACTTTGATACTTTGTTTACTCTTTTTTATTTACTTTACTTTGATACTTTTTTACTTTGATGTTGTTACTTTGATACTTGCTTTGATACCTTGATGCTTACGTGTCTTGAACAATCTTACACAAAACTAATAAAATTAAACTGAACGTTGATATAATGATATCAATTGGTGAAAGCTCATCAGTTCAAGATTTTATTTCATTGTAATTTGCATTTAATTTTCAATGTTGTAATAAGTACAAAAGCAAATATTTGTAATATTATTCGTTTCCAGTAAAGCACCAATGACGTAGAAGGCTTTATAATTTTACAGTTAGGGAAGGGGTCAGTAGCCAAACTCATGTTTGTAGTGATTTTTGTTCGTTTTAAGCTTGGTTTGCATATTCAGTTTAAATTTTACTCGTTTTAAGAAGTATTTATTCATTTATATTACTACAACCGCTGCAGGTCTGTTTGCTTTAATTGTTGATTTAATCCCTGTTTGTATTGAGTGTTATGTATTATTTAATATTAAAACACTTTTTGTTCGTTTTAAGCTTGATTTGCAATTAGAGTTAAGTTTTACGCGTTTTAAGACTTGTTTATTCGTTTATGTGGTACCTGTTGTAGGCTTATCTCCTATGCCTGTTCATTTAATTTTTGTTCGTTTTGGGTTTAAGTTTACTTTTTTAATAGTAGTTCCTGGTTGTTTGGGTTTGAACTACTATATATTTTAATTTCTGCTGATTCTAAGTTTAATATGGCCTTTACTTTTCTTTGAAAAACTTCTTTTTCAGGATTCTTTTATTACTTATTAATTCCATGAAAGAACAGACACGACTGGCAATAGGCAAGAATGTTCTATATTATGCCATTGGTTTTGCTAATTGGCTTATATTTCTGGGACATTTTACACTATTAATGAAAAAAAATTCTACAAAATAAGTTTTTCAAAGAGAAGTAAAGTAACTCATTAAACCAAAAATGAGCAAAAATAAAATCAAGTAATCTACCAAGCGTAAAACTACCACAAATCCGCATCGATAAATAAATGAAACCAAAAACGAACAAAAATTACAATAAATAACTGAGATAAACTCAAAACCAGCAGAAATTAACATGAGTAGGGCTCAAAAACCCTTCGCCTTCCGAAGGCCGAAAAACTTATTTGTGGAAAAAGTTTTTTTAATTAATTTCTGTTCGTTTTATATTGACATAGTCTTTTCAGGGAAAAAGTAAATAATAGCTTAAATCTTTTCGGTTTTCTTTAAGAATTTATAGTTTGGCTTGCTATTTGTATGCTGGAGAAAAATTGTCAGTAAAGCGTCATTGGCACTTTACTGAAAATCAATTTTATGACAAAATTTTTTTTTGTAGTTAATATTGAAAATTAACGTTAAAATTATAGTAACATTTTGAACTGATGAGCTTTCAGCAATTAATATCATCACACAACAAATATTCAATTTAATCGATTAGCTCTTTTGAAAGTTGTTAAAGACGAATATAGTTTCCCTACAAACAAGTGTTTGGATACCACCTCCTTTCCTAACTGTAAATAAAAACTAAAAGCCTACTGCGTCATTGGCGCTTAACTGAAAACGAATTATATTACAAATATTTTCTTTTCCAGTTCTTACAGTAGCCTATTGGAAATAAAAATACAATTACAGTGCAATAAATTCTTGAACTGATGGATCTTTCAACAATTAATATCACTTTACATCAAATATTCAATTTGATGTTGTTTATACTTTCCAAGACTGTTCAAGACGCATATAGTTTCCAGTAAAGCGCCAATGACGCAGCAGGTCTTAGACTTTTACAGTGAGAGAAGAAGGTCATACCCAAACTCTTGTTTGTAGTGATTTTTGTTCGTTTCAAGCTTGATTTGCATATTCAATTTAAGTTTCACTCGTTTTAAGATTTATTTATTAATTTACATTAATATCTATTGTATGTTTGTTTGCATTGAATGTTTATTTAATTTCTGTTCGTTTTAAGTTTCATTTATACTTCAATAGGAAAATATTTCTTTTTCGTTTTAAGCTTGATTTTCATATTCAATCTAAGTATTACTCGTCTTAAGATCTATTTATTAATTTTTATTATTACTTGTTGTATGTTTTTGCTATGATTGTTTATTTAATTTCTGTTCGCTTTGGGTTTCATTTATTCTTTAATAGTAATTTCTGGTGGTTTTAAGTTTGAATTTTAAAAGGTATTTGTATCTGATGAGCTTAAGTTTAAAATGATCTTCACTTTTCTTTGAAAAACTTATTTTTCGGAAAGTTTTTTTAATTGATTTTTGCTCGTTTTTGATTGCAAAAAATTTCAAGTTTTTAAAAATTCCTTATTTTCAAATCAAACTTAAAAAAAAAAAAAATCAAATATTCATCAAAGTATCAAAACTGGTATGAAAGTAACAATATCAAAGTGAAAAAATGGGTTTGCGTCAACCTCGGAGTTTGTATTATCTGATATTTGGACTATTTTTAACAAACTTTCTATCTCAAAATTTTTATCGGTTGGGTTTGGGGAAAAAGGGCATGTGGGGACTAATTAAACTTCGGTCTCTTTTGATTCTTCAAAAGTGAACTAGAACTTTCTATTTCAATCAAATGAGACCTCTCTGAAGTTTATACGAGTATCCCTTCTATAATAACCATATATATCCCCAGAGTATAACTTACGACGCCTGTCCCTGGGCCCTGGGGGGTTGTGTCGACCCTGGAGTTCTAATATCTGATGGTTGAACTATTTTTAACAAAATGGTCCCCTCAAATTTTTATCGCGTGGGTTTATCCATCCGATAAACCCAAAGATGTGGAGGGCGGGAGATGCTAGTTGCCCTCCGATCTTTTTTCACTCTGAGAAAATGAACTAAAACTCTTAATTTCCACTCAAATGAACCCTCTCTGAAGTTTATACGAGCATCCCTTTCATAAGAACCACATACGGCCCCAGGACATAGCTTAAAATGCCTGCCCCCGGGCCCAGGGGGATGTGTCGACACCGGAGTTTTTGTTATCTGACCTTTGAACTATTTTGAAAGTATGGATCTCTCAAAGTTCTTATTGGATGGGTTAGAGGAAAATAGGGCGCGGAGAGGGGGGCTAGTTGCTCTCCGATCTCCTTTGACTCTTAAGAAGTGAACGAGAACTTTCAATTTCCAATCACAAGAGCCCTCCGAGGTTTATACGGGTATGCCTTCCATAAGAACCATATATGCCCCCAGAGCAATACTTACAACATCTTCTCCGGGCTCTGGGGGGGGTTGTTTCGACACAGGAGTATTTCTTATCTGACTTTTGAACTATTTTTAACGAAATGGCTACCTCAAGTTTTTTATCAGATGTATTTAGGGAAAAGGGCTAGATGGGGGGGCAGTTGCCCTCTGATCACTTTTGACTCTTAAAAAGGGCACTAGAACTCTCGATTTCCGATCGAATGAGCCCCCTTTGAAGTTTATACGACGACCCCTTCTATATGAAGTGCCTATGGGAAAAAATTAAATGGAGTGTGGGAGGAGGCTAGCTGCCCTCCAATCTCTTTTACTCTTATAAAGTGAATTACAACTTTCAATTTCCAATCAAATGAGCCCCATAGGAAGCTTATACGAGCATCCCTTCCATAACAACCATATATGCCCCCAGGGCATAGCTTACAACGCCTGTCCCTGGGCCCCAAGGGGCTGTGTTGACCCTGGAGTTTTAATATCTGATGGTTGAACTATTTTTAACAAAATGGTCACTTCAAATTTTTATCGAATGGGTTTATCCATCCGATACACCCAAAGGCGTGGAGGGCAGGAGGGGCTAGTTGCCCTCCGATCTTTTTTCACTTTGAGAAAATGAACTACAACTTTTAATTTCTATTCAAATGAACCTTCTCTGAAGTTTATACGAGCATCCCTTTCATAAGAACCACATACGGCCACACAGCACAGCTTACAACACAGCTGACACAGCTTACAATGCCTAACCCCCGGGCCCTGGGGGGATGTGTCGACACCGAATTTTTTGTTATCTGACCTTTGAACTATTTTTAACAAATGTCTCTCTCAAAGTTTTTATCGGCTGGGTTTGAGGAAAATAGGGCATGGAGAAGGGGGCTAGTTGCCCTCCGATCTCTTTTGACTCTTAAAAAGTGAACGAGAACTTTCAATTTCCAATCATATGAACCCTCCAAAGTTTATAAGAGCATACCTTCCATATTAGCCATATATGCCCTAGAGCAATACTTACAAAGTCTTCGCCGGTTCCTGGGGGGATGTCGACACAGGAGTTTTCTTATCTGACCTTTAAACTATTTTTAACGAAATGGCCATACGTAAAGGAGTTTTCGTTATATGATCTTTGAACTATTTATCAAAATGGCTACCTCAAATTTTTTATCAGATGTATTGGGGGAAAAAGGGCTTGGGAGGACAGTTGCCCTCCGATCACTTTTGACTCTTAAAAAGGGCAAAAGAACTCTCGATTTCCAATCAAATGAGCCCCCCTTTAAGTTTATACGTCGACCTCTTCTATTTGAAGTGCCTCTGGGAAAATAATAAATGGAGTATGGGGGAGGCTAGCTACCCTCCAATCACTTTTGACTCTTAAAAAGTGAATTACAAATTTCAATTTCCAATCAAAGAAGCCCTCTAGGAAGTTTATACGAGCATCCCTTCAATAACAACCATATATGCCCCCAGGGCATAACTTACAACGCCTACCCCCGTGCCCTAGGGGACTGGGTCGACACCGGAGTTTTTTGTTATCAGGATTTTGAACTATTTTTAACAAAATGTGCATCTCAAAATTTTATCTGATGTATTAAGGGCGTGGAGGAGGGGAAGGGGGCTAATTGCCCTCAGATCTCTTTTGATTCTTAAAAGGTGAACAAGAACTTTCAATTTCCAATCAAATGAGCCCTCTCTGAAGTTTATACGAGCATACCTTCAATAAGAACCATATACCCCACCAGGGCATAACTTAATACTTTTGCTCTCGGGCCGGGGGGGGGGGGGCTGTGTAGACCCCGGAGTTTTCGTTATATGGTCTTTGGACTATTTTTAAAAAAAGCTATCTCTAAGTTCCTATCGGATGGGTTTGAGCAAAAAAGTGCGCGGAGGGGGGAGGGGGCTAGGTGCCCTCCAATCTATTTTGACTCATTAAAAGTAAAGTAGAACTTTCAATTTCCAATCAAATGAGCCCTCTTTGAAGTTAATATGAGTATCCCTTCCATAAGACCCATATATGCCCCCAGGGCATAACTTACAAGGCCTGCCCCCGGGCCCTGGGGGGTTGTGTCGCAACGGAATTTTTGTTATATGATCTTTGAACTATTTTGAACAAAATAGCTATCTTAAAATTTTTATTTGATGCATTTGGGAAGAAAAGAAGGGGGGGGGGGGGGGGCTGGCTACCCTCCTATATCTTTTGACGCTTAAAAAGTAAACTAGAACTTTCAATTCCCAATCAAATGAACCCTCTCTGAAATTTATATGCGCAGTCCTTCCATAAGAATCATATATGCCCCAAGGGCATAACTTATAACCCTTGTCCCTGAAGACTGTGGAGGGAGTGTCCTGCTCAAACATATAATTTCCAGAACTTTCAACTACGTTGAACAAAATGGCTATATCAAAATTTTGATTTGATGTGTTTGGGAAAATGGTGGGCGTGGAAGGGGTGTCAGTTGCCTTAGAATCACTTTAAAAAAGGAACTAGCCATTTACATTTCTAATCGAATGAGCCCTTTCTGAAGTTTCTACGACAACGCTGTCTATAAAAACCTTTATATGCCCCCAAGGGATAACTTACAACCCTTGCCCTGAGGGCTCTGGGGAGTTTGTCATTCTCAAACTAATTTCCAGAACTTAAAACTACGTTGAATAACATGGCTGTATAAAAATTTTGATTGGATGTGTTTGGGGAAAAGGTGGGCATGAGAGGGGGTTAGTTGCCCTCCAATCACGTTCGACTATTAAAAACGGCACTAGCTCTTTAAATTTCCAATCGATTGAGCCTTTTTTGAAGTTTCTACGACAACGCCTTCTATAAAAACCTTATATGCCCCCAGGGCATAGCTTACAACCCTTGCCCTGAAGGCTCTGGGCAACTAACCCCCTCCCACGCCCATCGTTTCCCCAAAACATCCAATCAACATTTTGAGAGAGTCATTTTGTTCAAGATAATTGAAAGGTCCCCCTTTAATTGAAAGGGGGGGGGGGGTACTAATTGCCCTCCAATCACTTTGGACCCTTCAAAGGATACTAAAACTCTCGATTTCCATTCGAATGAGCCCTCTTTTAAGTTTCTACGACAACCCCTTCCATATGAAGTGCTTCTGGGGTAAAAAAATATAATAATAATAAAACATTGGAGCCGTATGGCCTTTACTATAGGCAACGCTATACCGTTGCCTCTGATATATTGACTACTTTGAAAAAAATGGCTATCTCAACATTTCTATTAGATGCATTTCGGGACGATACGACGTGAGTATGTGTATAGGGGAGGGTGGTAGCTGCCCTCCCATTGCTTTCATTCTTAAAAAGGGCACTAGAGCTTCTGATTTCTAATCCAATGGGCCCCCTCCGAAGTCTATATGACCACGCTTTCTGTAAAAACCTTATATGCCACCCGGGAATAACTTACAACCCTTGCCCTGAGGGCTATGTGGGGGTTGTAATCCTCAAAGACATAACTTTCGGACCTTTCAACTACGTTGAAAAAAAGGCCGTCTCAAAATTTTGATTGGAAGGGTTTGGGGAAATGATGGGCGTGGAAGGGGGGGGGGCATTTGCCCTGCTATCACTTTCAACTAATAAAAAGGTCGCTAGTCCTCTCAATTTTCAATTGAATGAGCCCTTTTTGAAGTTTCTACGACAACGCGTTATACAAAAAACTGATATGCCCCAAGGGCAAAACTTAAATCCCTTGCCCTGAGGGTTGTGGGGGGCAGGGTCGTTATCCTCAAAGACACAATTTCCAGACCTTTCAACGACGTTGAACAAAATGGCTATATAAAAATTTTGATCGGAATTATTCGGGGAAATAATGGGTGTGTGGGAAGGGGGGAGTTATCTACCCTCCGATCACTCTGAATCTTAAGAACACTAGAACTTTGGAATACCAATCCAATGAACCCTTTTTGAATTTCCTTCGACAATGCTTTCTATAAAAAAAAACCTTATATGCCCCCAGGACATAACTAACAGCTCTTGCCCTGAAGGTTGTGGGGAGGAGGGGGTTGTCATCCTCAAGGACATAATATCCAGACCTTTCAATTATGTTGAACAAAATGACTCTCTCAAAATGTTGATTGGATGTTTTTGGGAAAACGATGGGCGTGGGAGGGGGTTAGTTGCCCTCCAATCACTTTTGACTATTAAAAAGGGCACTAGCCCTTTCAATTTCCGATCGATTGAACCCTTATCGAGGTTTCTACGACAAATCGTTCGTTACGAAGTGCCTTGGTCTAAGAAAAAACACAAAAAAAATATATAGTTCATTTTGCCAACACCGTTCTTTACTTAGGCAGGGCTATTGCGCTGCCTATGATAAGATATTACCTTGGGGTTAGGATATACCTACCCTTATAGAATTGTTTTTGAATATTCCACTTCTACAAGATAATCTCCGCCGCCTCGCTTACTGATGAGAAGATAATTTTATGTCTACTTGCGCATCAAAGACATCAAGGTTGCGATTTATTGCGTTATTATTTGAAAAAAAAACTACGTTTTCTAAAGAGTTAAAGAGGCTGACTCACAAGTTCGAACCTTAAAACGTACAGGGATTAGGAGGTACAGTTGGGGGGCTGCCGCCCCCCAAACACCCCGCTTTTGCAGCCTCTTTTGTTAAGATTTTTTAAGTCGTGTAGCCTGCAATCAGTTGGTCGTACCAACACGAATGAAACTGTTTCAATGGCATTTTTTTTTTAAATCTTCAGAGAATTTGGCAATGACAACTCAGTCTGTTACAATTATAACTACAAACTTGTCTCTGTGCCAGGTATAGTTATGTATTCAGTGTGATTATGTATGATGGAAAAATAGATGAACCTGAATCTACCTGAACCTAAACTGCTTGTTTAGGCTGAGCCCTTCTTCTGTTCCCTGTTTTTTTCTGTTTAAAATTGTTAAGTTCATCACATTATAGCTTGTTATCGGTTAGGGAAAAATCTCCTGTAAAAAATCCAGCAAACAGGCTCAGTACTGTTTCTAATCAAAGAGATGCAATAGGATGTTCTTACGGTAAAAATTCAAGCAGACTTCGTTCGTGCTGCAAAGCATTTCTTTGCAAGGGAAAAAGTGGGGGTTGAGGGGGGTGGCAGACCCCCAAAATAAAAATCTTAACAAAAGAGGCTGCAAAAGCGAGGGGTTTGGGAGGCAGCAGCCCCCCAACTGTACCTCCTAATCCCTGTACGTTTTAAGGTTCAAATTTGTGACTCAGCCTCTTTAACTCTTTAGAAAACGCAGTTTTTTTCAAATAATTTATGCACGTTTTTGTACAGTTTATTACTTATTATTGCTTGACTAACTGTTAGCTGATCGTGTCGGGAGCTAAAGTTGGGGGGCTATCGCCCCCCAAACCCCCTGCTTTTGAAGATTCTTTTGTTAAGGCTTTTAATTCCTGAATACTCAAATCAAATGCACAGTAAGATTTTCTGTTTTCAACTTTTCTTCGAGCATGCGGGTATACGGCATGTTATAAAAGCAGTGGAGACTTACCTCTAAGCTGAAGGCCAACTGTGATATTTTTCTGGAGACGCCTGTTGAGCCGAAGGATTTAATAGATTGGATTTAAAAAAGAAACTGAGTTTCTTTTTTAAACTTTAAATTTAAGAGATACTACTTTAAATTCAATATATAAAAAATTACTCTGACGGGGAATCGAACCCGGGTCTTCCGCATGAAAGACAGGAATAGTGATCACTGTACCATCAGAGACTCTTTTTAAATTATTTTCAGTCTCTGCAATCTGTTTTCGACGCAAGCAAATACAAAGTAAGATTTTCGTTTTTCGACAAACAAAACTTCTGGGAAAGAGCTGGAATTTTTGGAAACTTCCAGTCGGTCTTGTCAGTTTAAGAGGACTATTTTGATATAATTTAATAATAAAATACTATGTTTTTTGGAATTTCAAAAATTAACATGGGCTCTTATAGGAAAACGAGGTTTTTCGTAAATGTAAATTCGGGGGATAATTTTTTCGGTCTGAAAATATCAAAAGGCCCTAACAGGTCGAATTCCGCTTCGAATGAGTCCTCATTCACCCGGATCCATTGCCAACTGTGGACTGTAGGCGTGTCAGATAAAAAAAATAACTTGATGAACATTAAGTGACTATATTTGGTTTTTGGAAAACGGGGAAGGAGTGATCGGAAGTAGAGAGGGAGGTGCTACTCCGATTGCCCACCCCTGCTGCCACCTACAACTTTTTCTTACATAATTTATGTCTGTTTGTTGTCAGTGAGAATGAAAAAACAGGAATTTTGTCACATTTATGGATGTTTCATGGACGGTTATGTATGTTGGTCAATTTATTTGATGTTTTTCATGGATGTCAACAGTAATTTATGTCTGTTTTATGGTTTTTGTCAGTGAGAATGGAAAAACAGTATTTTTCTCACTTGAAAAAACAGGAATTTTCTCACATTGATGGTTGTTTCTTGGACGGTTATGTATGTTGGTTAATTTATTTGATGTTTTTCATGGATGTCAACATCAATTTATGTCTGTCTTATGGTTTTTGTCAGTAAGAATTTGAAAAACAGGAACTTTCTCACTTTAATGGATTATTGAGTCTAATGGGGACAGGGTCAATGACACTTCCTTCAAGATCTTGTTGTTGTTTTGGTCATGTACATGCTCGAGGCGAATGTTAAGAGTTTCCAGGAAACAGTTAGATCCCGTGTTTCCTTCTCAGCCAATCAGCGAGTCGGATACATCCCCCTTCTCAGCCAATCAGAGGGCTCGCTTACATATTAGCGGCGGTGGGAATAAAAGGAAAGGATTTTTGCTATAGTTTTATTAGTCTGTGAATAGAATTCAAAGGAGTGAGAAGAACAGTTTTGACTTTACTCATTTGGATATATATTAGTGACGGCGATGAGTGGAATGTTTACCCAATTAGAAGTTGATAGTGGAGTTGATGGTAATAATACAAGAGTATCAAACATTGCGGTGGAAATTACGAAAGGATCGCAGCTTTGTCTGGAATGGGATGAAGTATATGCAAGATATGTGATATCCTTGAGCAAATTTAAAATGGAATATCAATTATGTTTCGCCGCAAAAGTTGATATAGCACATGTGAATAGACTTCAATGTGCTTTAAGTGCATTAGTGAAACATATCGAAGACAATAAACTCTATCGCTAATTGTACATGCTTTTCTGGGGCTGACGAATCAGGGTCAGTCTAGAGTCAGCAGTCAGAGTGAAAGGATTGAAAAATGAATAAATTTGAGAAAGAGAGAATTAGATCAAATCTAGTGTTCATGGAAAAACATTTGATTTTGGATGATGATTTTCTCGAGTTATCTCTTCAACGCAGGATATTCTCTCAGGGAACACTTGACAATATAATGAAAAGTGATTCTCCCCCATTGGACTATTGTATGAAACTTTTAAAATCTGATTCAAATGCTTATGCTCAATTTATTGAAATATTAATTGGAACAAAGCAGAATCATATTGTGGATACACTTTTGAAAACATTGCCAATGGATTTAATGTAGATGACTCCTCCTTCGAAAGAGGTAACGTCACAGAGTTACTCCTCTCCCCATTCTTGTCACTGAATTTATCGAGCGAAGACGATCAGTTTCGTTTTAGCTGTGAGAGAGTTGACATCGGAAACCAAAAATGTTCTATACATGTCCATTGTGCATGTCCACTCTTGGCAGTTGGACTCAATGTGAGAATTGTACAATTATTGATG
>JAQQPU010019673.1:0-16198 GCA_029168905.1 Artemia sp. Kazakhstan ARC1039
GCTAGCATCCTTTTTAATAGTCGAAAGTGATTTGAGGGCAACTAACCCCCCTCTCACGCCTAAATTTTCCCCAAACACATCCAATCAAAATTTTTAGATAGCCATTTTATTCAACGTAGTTGAAAATTTTTGAAATTAGATCTTTAAAGATGACAGCCCCTCCTCCCAGAGCCCTCAGGGTAAGGGTTGTAAGTTATGCCCTTTGGGGCATATTAAATTTTTATTGAAAGAGTTGTCGTAAAAACTTCAAAAGGGCTCAATCAATTGGAAATTGAAAGGACTAGTGCCTTTTTTAATAGTTGAAAGTGATTGGATAGCGAATAACGCCCCTCTCATGCCCACCATTTTCCCAACACACATCTAATAGAAATTTTTACATACCCATTTTGTTCAACGTAGTTGAAAGTTCTGGAAATTAGGTCTTTTTGGATGATAACCCCCTCAGAGCCCTTAGTGCAAGGGTTATAAGTTGTGCCCTGGGGGCATATAAGGCTTATATAGAAAGTTGTTGTATAAATCTTAGGCAGCACGATCGTGCTGTCTAAGTACAGAACGGGGACACTCGAGAACGAGAAAAGAAACAGGGACTAAGTAAAGAGGAGAAAACTCCCCCACAACCCTCAGAGCAAGCGTTTTAAGTTATGCCCTGGGGTCATATAAGAACGACAATGGCAAAATATATTATTAATTATTTTTTTCTTTTAAAGCAGGGCACTTCGTATCAAAGAAGTTGTCGTAGAAACTTCGAAAAGGGCTCATTCAATTGAAAATTGAAGTGGCTTGTCCCTTTTAATAGCCGAACGTGATTGCAAGGCAACTAACACCCCTTGCACACCCACCATTTCCCGAAAAACACCCAATCAAAATTTTGAGATAGCCATTTTGTTAAGTGTAGTTCATTTCCAGATAGAAATTATGTTTTTGAGGACAGTCCCCCACAGATTTTAGGGCAAGGGTTGTAAGTTATGCCCTGGGGGCATATATGGTTTCTTATAAAAGGCGTTGTCATAGAAACTTCAAAAGAGGCTCATTCGATTGGAAATTGAAAGGGCTAGTACCCTTTTTAATAGTCGAAAGTGATTAAAGGGCAACTAACCCGCCTCTCACGCCCACCTTTTCCCCAAACGCATCTAATCAAAACTTTGAGATAGCCATTTTATTCAACGTAGTTTTAAGTTATGGAATTTAGGTCTTTGAGGATGACAACCCCCCCCCCAACAGCCCTCAAGGCAAGGGTTGTAAATTATGCCCAGGGGGCATATAAGGTTTTTTATAATGCGTTGTCGTAGAAACTTCAAAAAGGGCTCATTCGACGGGAAATAAAAATTGCTAGTGCCCTTTTTAATAGTTGAAAGTGATTGGAAAGCAACTAACACCCCATCCAAGCTCACCATTTCCCCAAACACATCCAATAAAGATTTTGAGATAGCCAGTAGTTCCACGCAGTTCAAAGCTCAGAAACTTATAACTTTGAGCAGGACACTCCCCCCACAGTCTTCAGGGCAAGGGTTATAAGTTATACCCTGGAGGCATATAAGTTTTTTTGGAAATCTTTGTCGTAGAAACTTGAAAAAGGGCTCATTCGATTGGAAATTCAAAGGGCTAGTGCCCTTTTAATAGTCGAAAGTGATTTAAGGGCAACTAGCCCCCCTCTCACGCCTATCTATTACACATCCAATCAATATTTAAGATAGCCCTTTTATTCAACGTAGTTGACAGTTTTGGAAATGGGGTCTTTAAGGATGACAAATCCTCTCCCCCACAGACCATAGGGCAAGGACTGTAAGTTATGCCCCAGGAGCATGTAAGGTTTTTATTGAAAACGTAGAGACCCCCAAAGGGCTCATTCAATTCGAAATTGAAAGGGCTAGTGCCTTTTATAATAGTTGAAAGTGATTGGAGAGTGACTAACGTCCTTCTCACGCCCACCATTTTCCCAAACACATCCAATCAAAATTTTGAGATATCCATTTTGTTCAACGTAGTTGAAAGTTCTTGAAATTAGGTCTTTTAGGATGATAACCCCCTCAGTGCAAGAATTGTAAGTTATATGCCCTGGGGGTATATAAAGTTTATATAGAAAGTTGTTATAGAATTTTCAAAAAGGGCTCATTTGATTGGAAATTGATATTACCCTTTTTAATTGTCGAAAGTGAGTGGATAGTAATTAACCAACCTATCACGCCTACCATTTCCCCAAAAACATTCAATCAAAATTTAGAGATAGCCATTTTGTTCAACGCAGTTGAAAATTCTGGAAATTATGTGCTTAACGATGACAAAATCCCCCGGAGCCCCAAGGGCAAAGGTTGTAAGTTCTGCCCCCGGGGGGCATGTAAGGTTCTTATAGATATAGTTGTCGTAAAACTTCAAAATGAGCTAATTTAATTTGAAATTGAGAGGGATAGTGCCCTGTGTAATAGTCGAAAGTAATTGGAGGGTAACTAACCCCCCTCTCACGCCCACCATTCCTCCAAATACATCCAATCAAAAATTTAAGATAGCCATTTTGTTCAACATAGTAGAAAAATTTGGAAATTAGGTCTTTGAGAATGACACCCCCCCCCCCAGCACTCAGGGCAAGGGTTATAAGTTATTCCCTGGGGGCATATAAGATTTTTATTGAAAGTTTTGTCGTAGAAACAAAGGGCTCATTTGACTGGAAATTGAAAGGACTAGGGTCATTTTTAATAGTTAAAAGTGATTGGATAGTGACTACCACCCCTCTCACGCCAACCATTTCCCCAAAAACACCCAATCAAAATTTTGAGATAGCCATTTTGTTTAACGTAGATGAAAGTTCTGGAAATTCGGTCTTAAAGGATGACAACCACCCTAACAGACCGTAGGGTAAGGGCTGTAATTTATGCCCTGGGAGCAAATAAGGTGCTTATAGAAAGCGTTGTTGTTTCCAAAAGGGCTCGTTTGATTCAAAATCGAAAAGCCTAGTGCCCTTTTTAATAGTCGAAAGTGATTGGAAGGCTTGACATTTTTATTGTAAAGATCGATGTGGGTATAATTTATTATTTTTTGTTGTTGTTGTTTAGACCAGGGCACTTCGTATCGAATGAGTTGTCGTGGAAACTTCGAAAAGTGCTCATTCAATTAAAAATAGAAAGGGCTGATGCTCTTTCTAATAGTCGAAAGTGATTGGAGGGCAACTAATCCCCCTTCCACTCCCACCCTCGCACGCTCACCCTCCCAGGCCCACCCTCCCATTTGCCCATTATTTTTAAAAACTAAATGTTGCCTTAAGATTAAATCAAAATGCACTGTGATAAAGCTAAGTCTCAGTAAAGCATCTAAGCACTATCCCAAGAACGACTGAGGGTATTATGTTTAAACTTTCGGGGCTACTTCTGCTCTTAAAATTTAGCCAAATTAAAATAGCGTAAGTGTATCCAAGCTAAAAAAGAAATTAAACAGATTTTTTTGCTAATGGTATCAAGTTTTCCATTTCAGGTCAACTAGAGGAGGTATGAAACCAAATTAAACAGTACTATTTGTTTCCAGATTTTTAAAGGGTGTATGTTGTCAAAAATTGCTGAAAATTTTTCTCCAGCATACAAATAGCAGGCCAAACTATAAAGTTTTAAAAAACAAACAGATTTAAAGTATTATTTTCTTTTTCCCTGAAAAGACTATGTCAATATAAAACAAACAGAAATTAATTTAAAAAAAATTTCCACAAAATAAGTTTTTCAAAGAAAAGTAAGAACTCTATTACGCAAAAAATGAGTAAAAATAAAATCAAATATTCTACCAAGCGTGAAACTACCACAAATCAGCATCGATAAATAAATGAAACCCAAAACGAACAGAAATTACAATAAATAACTGAGTCTAACTCAAAACGAGCAGAAATTAGCATAAGTTGGGCGCAAAACCCCTATGCCTTCCCAAGGCCAGAACAATATTAGCCCTTTACTTAAAAAAATTCAAATGAACGCGCATTGTCAGTTTAATATACATATACTGAAATTTAATAATCAAAATGTTAATATTATTTGATTTATTAAAGTTATAAAAGTAAAAACATCTTTATTTTTTCAGTATTTTTTATTTTTTTCTTGCTTTTTCTGCTTTTTGCTTTCTGCTTTTCTGCTCATCTTTATTTTTTTCTGCTCTTTTTGAGTTTGACTCGCTTAATTATTGTAATTTCTGTTCGTTTTGGGTTTCATTTATTTATCGATGCTTATTTGTGGTAGTCTCACACTCGGTAGATTATTTTATTTTATTTTTGCTCGTTCTTTGTTTAATGGAGTTCTTTACTTTTCTTTGAAAAATTTATTTTGTGGAAAAATTTTTTTTTAATTAATATTAGTAATACTGAAGCTAAGAGTATTACTATAAAAGGAATTTTCAGGAATATGTTAATATGGGCCAAGACTCACTATGTCATTGCAGGATATTATAAAGAGTTTTACAGCTGTGTCCAAATAGTAGCTTCGAGTGTTAAGATAAAACTTATAGTGCAACTTGAGGGGTTGAACAAACTGAAAGCTATTTTATGCATGCTACCATCATCGCTTCAACAGCTAGGCCTACTATTACCATTGAGGTTAGTGGTGTTAAGGAGAACATTTCAGGAAATGTTGAATTGTTAGAAATAATGAGGGGGACGTTAAACTAAATTGAAGCAATCTATATTAATGGGGGTTGTCAAAAGTGCGTATCAGTTGTACTTCAAGAATGACTTAGACCGTTATTTTGAATGTTTTTGTGCTACTACTATTTATACTTCTACTCTCATTATTATAACTGCATATAAAGGGATTTAGTGTTTCCAGGTTGCAATAAATAGCATAGATGCTAAGTCTTAAGAATAAAATAGATTATTTATTTTCTTTTTGAGGGATTGCTGATCTGTAATACTAAATTTATATATGCTATATGTATTCAGATTGTCAAAAGACACATATTTTCAAAATTTTTCAGAAAGGTTTCACAAACATAGAAGTAGTAAGCCTAAATGTGGAATCACATAAAAAAAGAGTAAAGAGATTTAAAAGATACTTTTATTAAACAATTAATAGTATTGTCAATGCAATATGAACAGAAATAAATCTTAAAAGCTTATGGCAGAAAAGAAGTTCATAAGAAGTTAGGAAGGAGCTTAGGTTCTTCCTAAGAACAGAATCTAACTTGTACTTACTAAACCCAAGATAAACTTGAAATGTTATCTCTCCTGTTAATTTTAATAAAACGAAAATTATCAAGCTTTTCAGTAATGAATATCGGTACATATGTTGAATATCCAATCCCTATTCAGTTGTTATTTTTAGTAATCTTAGTTAGGCTATTATGATATATTAATATGAGTATAACGTACTTCTTTTTTCTCAGGCCTTTCTAATTTTGATGGAATTAAAAACAAAAATGGCCAAATCTGGAATATGACACGGTTTTCAACCCTTCTTAGAGAAAACAATCACAATGAAAGAACTATCGACGTGTTGAAGTTTGACATTGAGGGTAGTGAATATGAAGCTATCCCAGATATGCTCACAAGTGGAAGCTTAACAAAAGTGCGACAAATTATTTTTGAGATTCACAAAGAACCGAAAAATATACTACACAGATATTACTCACTTTATCTGCTTTTAAATAAGCATAATTTTGTTTGTGTTTATTCTGAAGAATTTCCAATTGAGGGTTGTGCCCGGAAAAATAATGAGGGATATTATGAAGTGTACTGTTTTATATTTACTTTCATAAACAGAAAATATCTGAAATTATAGGCAATAGAAGATGCAGTTGAGAAACCAAAAATAGAAAAAAAAATATTATTATGTTTATGTGTGGAGAATTATAGAAAAAAGAAGATAGTTTTTAAACGTATTTTTAAACATACACAGCTTTTAAACAGATATTTGTGTTAAAAGTAGCCAAACTAATAAAAGACTCTATTAAAAAATTAAATTTAAGGTTCCAAATACATATGTTTGTTTAAGCCTTTGTAAAAAAGTTTAAACTTATGTTCAATCAGGCAAAAGCTATTTTACAGGAGAATTTCTTGAAGTTTTGATAGGTTTAAATGAGAAGTGTATCTAAAGGCTTATAAAAAAGAAGAGTTCTTACGCTTACCAGCAAAATGATTCAAAGTAAGGGGCTACGTTATTGATTTTACCGAGATTCTTTTCCGTAGAAGAAGGGGAGGGTAACCAGGAGGTTGAATTTTACTGATGTTTAAGTGAGTAAACTTTCAGAGATGATTATTACACTTACAGAATCGTAAATGATACACAAAATCACCTATACGGGAAATAGTTGTTAAAAGAAAGAAAAGTATTTTAGATAGTTTTTAGTGATGTGTTGATATAAAAAGTTTGGGATAGAAAAATCAAAATGAAGAGCATCCCTCTGCAGCCCAGTGAAACAAGTAGAGGGTGAAAAATAAACATGACCATTAAATATAGAAAATATGTCCAATGACAAAATTAATAATTTACATTTCATTTTAATATCCTAAAATATATAACTCTTAAAATTATTCAAACCTATAGGCAAATGTTAATCTGCCACAAAAAAATTGTTACTTCTCAAATGACAAAAACTCAATATATTCATATTTTCAAGTGTTTTGGACCTTGTGCCACTAATTTAGTCCTTAACAGGGCTAGAACACTATTGAGCAAAATATTAGATCTATTTCAAGGGCGAGTATAGTGCTTAAGATTTAGAGGCTATATGTGTGATCAGAATATCGTTGTCTAATAAATAACAGCAAACTTAATTAGAGACCAAAAACCGTAATTTATTATTTATTTGTTTTCTGTGGCTGCTTTGGATGGAATACTATTCATAAATCGCTGAAGCGGATATATTCGTTTAAAATTGAGTGTTTCAAAAAATAATAAACAAAAAACTAAAATAATTGATTAGAAAAAACAGAAGAACAACGGTGATTTTTGACACACTTTGAAAACTAAACAAGAAGGCAAATGGAAATATTTCAGTATACCCTTTAAATAACCTCTCATCGATTCTAAAGACTGTGAAAAAATACCTTCAAAATTTGAATTGTTGGAATGGAAGCCCAAAAAAACTGATGAAACCCAGAAAAAAACAAGCAAACCAGAACAGCAATCCTTTATTCCCTCGACATTTACTTCAGCCTCTTCCAGCGTTCTCAGTCTATTCGCCTTATCCGAAATATATTTTTAATGACAATTTTCGATTTTATTAATTAATTCTTTTTTTAAGCCTATCTGGTCTCATCTGGCCCCCTTTCTTCTCTTTTGACGTCTTTTTACTTTTTTACCCCTTCTTTAGTCTCTTGAGAAGAAGTCTTGTCTTTTGCGATTGTCTTTGCCTCACCTTAATTTTTTTTGCCCAATACGACTTCTATTCCCTGTCTCACGATCTTATTTTTTCTTATAAACCTATACGTTCTAGTAGGGATTCCTTTTCAATCCACGAGACTTCCATTAATCTGCTTAACACTTGTTTTAGTCTGTACAACCGTCTTAACTTTCTTTGACCGACTTTTCAACCACGCGACTTCTTGTTAATGGCTTAATAATCGTTCCAGTCTTTTCCAAGCCATCTTTTTGTCATTTTGCCCTGTTTTAATCCCATGGGAATTTTGTTCCCGGGCTTAAGACTATCTTTAGTCTCTCCACCCCTCTCTTTGTCTCAACTGGCCCTCTTTTCACCATGAGTATTTTCTTTGCCTTTTTTGAGACTGGATTTAATGTTTCCCAAGCCAAATAGCCTTTCCATCTCCTTTTTCACCATGCAACCGCCTTTCCATTTCCTTAGACTTGATGCATTCTTTCCAACCTTCTTGGCTACATCTACCCGTTTTTTGCACAGACACAACTTACATTAACTGGCTTTAGACAGGCCCTAGTCTTTTTATCCCTCTTGGTTTTGCCAGTCCCTCCTTCTCTTGCATACCCAAGTAATTTTTGGAGTGGTAAAAGATAAAATTTTGCACTACAAACAATAACAAAGGTAGCTTTTCCTATTTGTTTATCTCAAGTAGTCCCATTTATTTGCGTTTAAGTAGGTTTGCCCTTAAGTAGGTATTTTTTGTTTATTTTTATTCCAATATCTGGTTTTTGAAGTATATCTTTTACATTTTTCTTTGCTGACCTGGCAATTTGGAAGTTTCTCTGTTAAATTTTGATTTGACCTGTCATTAGCTTTGACTTTAATTAATGTTACAAAATCAAAAGTTTTGATTTGGAAATTAAGATAAAACAGCCTTAAAAAAGGATTTTTGTCGGTAGTTTAATTGTAGTTAAGGTTTACGAACTTGCACTAACTGTTTTGAGGAGGAAATGAAAAACGAAAAACTTAAGGAAACAAAAATAAGAATTTCATGTTCCTGCAAACCGTATTTCTAAGGACTATAATTAAAAAAGAAGGTTTCGGGATAGGAAGTATCCCAAAGACCTACTCTAATAGCTCAATAAAAGTTCAATGAATTTCTATAAGAATTCAAAACTTTAAAACAATACATACTTTTTCTTTTCCAATCTCTAGCCATAAAATTCAAAAATCTTAATAAATACATTGAAAGAGACACATATTGCATGAATTGGACCGCTTCCAAAATAAAATAATTAGCCTAATGATGAGAACTATTTTTTAATTAGAGGGGATATTTTGAGAAGAAGAATATCATAGCAGTGGTTTGCTTTTGCCAGTTTCTGCCTCTGTGGCTATTGAGAAAGGACGTTAATTGATCAAAAGCGGTCAACTTTAAGCGCGTTATTAATTACTGTATAAGGCATAACTTTCCTCAATGGCCTCTAATAGAACTAAACAGTAATATATATTACGGTTAGAGCGTAGTAAAAACACATACCAGCATTAGTGGCAGCAATCTGAACCCAAGTTCTTGGATACTTTGACTAAATTTAGCCTAAAGATATAATTGTTTACAAATTCTGCTTAAACATCCCCATATTTTAATTATTTTTCCACTTGGAGATTTTACATTTTTTGAATTTGTCCGTATGATTAGTTCGTGGTTAGAACTGATCAAAAACATACCATTATAAAAAAGTTCCGCCATTTTATATGTAAAATTGCTTTTTGCAAGTGGTTATATAGTTTCATAGATTAATTGAGTTTATTATCGTTTAATAAAAAGTAGAACTTCAGAATAAATTAATGAATTTGGTTTTGTTTTTAAATTTGAAATAGAGAAATAGAATATCCTCACTTTGGTGTAAGGAAAATAGGGTTCCAACTAAATTTTATATTTTGCAAATGTTTAAAGCTAGGGAAATATTCGGTTAGAACCAAGGCCTACAGCCAACAATGTATTTGATTTAAGCAAAGAGGGTAATAATCTTTTACAACCTTTTGTCTTACTTTCTCCTTGCCGACTCAATTTTACATGTGAAGGTGCTCTGGATATGTTGTCAAGAGATGTTTTCAGCTGGGTCCAAAATCTCAGGAAGATTTTTCCTTGGAAGGGGGGATTATCCGTGGGGAAAATTCTTAGTTATGAAATTTTCAATAGAAGCAGTTTTCAACTGGGAGGGGGAGATTTTGTTTTTGTTCGGATTAAGAATTTAGTTTTTTATTTCATCTGTAGTGGCTTTAGGTTTCATAATCGGGGGGGAAGCTACCCCACAATAGTGTAAAAATATAAGACAAAAGCACCTCCCCTCCCCCTATGTGAAAGGGGCTCCGGGGATATTGTTCTTGAAAATTTTCGGCCGGGATTGTCTGGAAGATTATTGGTAATGTATGGAATATTTTTCCGTGGGAGAGGGTATTATCCATGGGAAAATTCTTCATGGGGAAATTAACCACGGAAGCAGTTTTCAACTGAGATGGGGTATTTTTTTTCTTTGGATGAAGAATCAAGTTGATTATTTGATCAGTAGTGGGTTTAGACCTTATAATCTGGGAGAAAAGGGGGCTGGGTATACCAAAGAAGTGTAAAGAAATAATAAAAGAGCTCCCCCTCCCTGCCCTGACCTAGAAATGCTAATTTATTCGATTAAAACAATTAGGGTACTTATGAATTAAATTAAAAACAAAATCCTAGGGGACAAGATAGGAGTACTCAGTTTGTAATGAGCCTGCGATGGAAGAAACCACCACGGGTTTAATTCAAAGGGATGGAATGTACCAAGTCTGTGATGTGATCAAGGAATGAAAATCTAATTCAAAAGGAAATTAGGCTTATTTGGGTGGTATGCAACGTGTAGTGTATGGGTAGCAAGGTACGTAAATTAAAAAAAAAAGAAAATCATCTTCCTAAACATTATCATGCTTGAAACGGTTGAAGAGGGCAAACAGTAACCGAGGAGAGTGGGAAAGGGGTAATAGAGCCGATAAAATGAAGTTCCCACATTGTCCCATACCAACTTATGACTCTTTAGGTGAATTCAGCTTATGACTCTTGAGGTTATTATATCCGATCTGGCATCAAACAGTTCATGATAACGAACTTTAAGTAAATAGTAACTCAGCCAGATAGTAATCGAAACTCGAAAAAGCAAAATTTTTATAACAATGCACATAAAAAAGTTGATTTCTTATGCTGATTCCATATACACAATACCCTTTAAGCTTGATATTGCTTCATTTTCTACTTTTTTACCAATCTCTTGTTTTTTATCCTGAGGCTCATGTGCCATTTTTATTGACGACACACCTACTAGGTGGCAGGGGTACCGGCGGTTCAGTTTGATTTTGAACAAGAGTGAACTGTATTTACAATTCAGCTGACCTATATAAAAATAATAATATTTCTTTTTTTTTCAAGAAGAGAATAGTTATCTTCCAGTTGTTTTTCTTATTTTTGCTTAAGATAAATTTTCCACTGGAAGGAGTTACAAATGTGCTCTATTTTACCTTTTTATTATATTACAGACATAAGTTTCTTATAATTGGACTTCATATTCAGAGTGCCTGATCCCAGTCGGAGTAGTAACAAATGATGCACAGCGTTACCCCAGATATGAAGAAATGAAATCTGATAAGAATGCAATTGACAACCATAATTTGAAGAAAAAGCAACGAAAAAGATTCAATCAAGAAAAAAATTAATTTTTCAGCCCCCTTTTGGCTTTTTTACACATAAATTATTGTTGATAATTATACTATTCTAAATAACGTGATTTTACTGTAGATGGAAAATCGAGTGTTTTATACAAACTGAAACAAATTGAAACAACTCATTCAGTCCTCTAACTTTAAAAATAAGAGTGTGCAAACCATGTTACTAAAAACTACGTTTCGTAGCTACCTAGTGAAAATGAAGAAAGATGCACATTCAGACTTTCTAAAAGAAGAGATTATACGGGACTTGCTTACGTGAATCAATAAAAAAAAAATCAGATCAGGAGTGTACAGCCGACAAGTTGAAAAGCTCACTCTGAAGAGGTCCTGATCATTTCTTTTGAAATCATGTATATTGCAATGATACTTGCCCTCAAGAGAATCAGCCACCCAATAACTTTGTAGGGGATCTTTGGTACAGCTTACCAGCAGAGGTTCTCCATGATGTGAGAGATGGGATGGTAAATGTGTGCAAGAAAGTAGATTTGCTCCTTGGCGATGTAACAACAAATCTTGCCGAAAACAACATGTCAGTAGCCGCTAAGCTATGCGGAGGCAAGCAAATTAGCAGGTAAAACCGAGGGTCACATCACTCCCAAATTGGTAGTGTAAGCTTGCCCAACTCACTTGGTTGAAAGTGGCATGCTTATAGATGGAAAAAAGCGTTTAACTACAGTCCAAAAAATATAACGTAGAAATTCTGCATTAAAACCGCAAACTACCAAGCGAAAACCAAGCCAAATCTTATAAGGTACTATAGTAATATTGGAGGTAGATTCTACGCCAAAAGGATATGCAACCAACAACTCTTTCTGAGTAACTGACAAAGAACCAAGCTGCAATAGGCCTGGTATGAATTAATAGGAGCTAAAAATAAATCTGGTTACATTGGAGGAGTCCTATCTAAAGAGTAGTGAAACCGCTTTGAAATATCTGCACATGAGAACCAAAGGTCAATCTTCCAATGAAAACTGGATATATGGAAAAACCTATAGAATAACAAGCACTTACTTCCACAGAATAACTACACGCAAACTTTCAACTAAAACCACCCCGATCGCAAAAGATATGAGAAATGGAGGTTGTGATCACCGCTCAACTACCCTGCTGAAAGGTAATCGGTTATAATCCCTTGCTTTAACAGCCTGCAAGGATGAAAAGTTGGCCCGGAAATTCAAAAATGGGAAGATATTGGTCTTTTTTTGGTGTCTCGATGTAACAGTTTCTTGGTGCTTCATTAGACGAAAATTACCAGATGGAACACCAATAGAAGTCAAGAATATGCACAATATTAAATTAAACAAAACCATAAATGATACAGCTCGAACAAAAAGCCTTGTCAAAGACTTTTTTCTGCAGAGCATCGGCTTAGATATTACAGTTAAACGTAATATTAGACCCGAATATTCCCGAGCCTTCTAAGCTTCTAGAAAACGTTTCTTTTACTAGAAATCGTTGATTCACACCTTCTTGAAACCTTGAGCCAAGACAACCAATTTCTGTTTGAACAGCTATGGAAAAGCTGGGCTATAATAGCGGTAATATTTGTGCCAAATATGATGGAAAAGATTTTTTTTATAAGAAAAGACACTTTTTCTTACCAAAAATAATGGAATGCATCATAGATTTATAAAACTATAAAAGTTTAAACATTATGTCAAAATTGTCGATCATCCGTTGCTTTTTGTAATACTTTTTCACTAATTTTTTTTGCACGGGGTGGATGAAGAGGAGGATTTTTAATTATACGGATTGAATATTATGATTTTTTGTCTAGCACTGATGCCGTTTCAACCTTTAGCTGGTAGAAGTCCTTGAATATACATTTATCTTTTCCCACTATTTATCAAAAGAATCGTTTCATGTACTGTTTTGTCAGAACTGTTTTTTTTAAATGATGGTTGACAATGTGATTTATAAAAAAGAATTCTGTTGGGTTGTATTTATATAAAATAAAGAATTCGAACGTCACGAAAAATTCAAAATAATTTTTTTATTGACTTGTTTTTCTATTGAGGTTCCAATGTTATTATTTACGTTCAGTTGTTTTGTAGTTCTCAAGCGAATTAGCTAAAAGGAATATTGAACTTTGTCTTGCTACGAATCGATACAACCCAGCCTTTTCATGTAGAATTCGTTAGTTTTTTTCAATTTTTCTTGGCCCAGTCTTATTGAATGGTCGACCAATATCAATGAAGTTGACCGAAAAAAAGGATTTTTGTCCCATTTTGGGGTTTGCCAAATCAATATACAAAAACTGACTTTTCCAATACATTTTGAAAGGCATAGTTTGCCTATTGCTGACGCCCAGTAAGTTATAAAACAGATTTACCACAAAACAAACTTCGACTTACTTCTGGCGTCACGGATAAATACGGACTAGTTTTTTAAAATTTTGTCAATTTTCATTTATCTCCCTTCGACCCTTTCTAATGCCCTGTAAGTTTCAAGCCAAAAGAGAAGAAGTTAAGGTTTTTTAAGAATTTAAGGTGTCCCAAATTGATGTATCTAAATCTTGTTTAATACTTTATATGTTTTTATATTATGTTTCAAGGGAGCCTCCATTGGTCCTTTCTACGTGCCCTGTAAGTTTAAGACGACTAAGAAAGATTTTTGGTCACTTTTAGTAACTTATTATTGATACAACCAAACTTCCAAATTTTATGTCTTTATTGGGGTGGCTACTTGGCCCTGTCTACACACCCAGTAAGTTTCAAGACTATTTGAGACTGAAAAAAGTTTGGGGTTCATCAATTGACACAGCTGAAAACTAGTCTAAATCTGTTTAACACTAATAATTTTCTTTTTTATGTCTTTTTTTAACTTTCCAGATTTTTGTTCTTTGTGTAAAGACGATTCAATTAAGTTAAGTCAAGTTTTTATTCCCAAGGCTCTTTGCAAAGACTGTACGGATGCAAGTGACCTCCAGACCTGGAAGATGAAATCCTGATCGACCTGAGGCCTTAAATCCTAAATTTTACTAGAAATTTTTGCATACTTCTTATTCAAATTATTTATTTTTTGTTTTAAGGCCTTCTCCGAGAAATATGCATGCACACAGCCCTCTCACTAAAAAAGTTCAATCACCAAAGTGATTTGACTATATCTACATATACGGGGGGGATACATAAGAGAACTTAGAAATTATCCAAACAAGTTCGGTTTGCTTATTGATTAATTCTGCAAACATGACTTAATGATATTGAACCCATAGAATAAAACAGGATAAACATTATATTACTGCTGCTACTACTAACAACTCACCACAGCACCAAAACTAAAGGCTAAGTACCTCAAAATGATCTAACATTGTAAAGGATAACAGATATAATTTGACCCTTTACATCCTTGCTACTCAAAGCTAATAGCTAAGTACCTCAAAATGATCTAATATTGCTAAGGATAACAGATTCAATTTGAACCTATTTATCCTTGCTACTCAAAATAAAAGCTAAGTATCTCAAAATAATTTAATAATGCTAATGATAACAGATTCAATTTGAACCTATGCATCCCTGCTACTCAAAACTAAAGGTTATTTACCTTAAAACCATCTAAAAATACTAAGAATAACAAATGTAATTTGCCCCTATGTATCGTTGCTACTCAAAACTAGAAGCTAAGTACCACAAATAAATCTAAAATTGTTGAGAATAAAAGATGTAATTTGACCCTATGAATTCCTTGCTACTCAAAACTAAAAGCTATGCACTTCAAGAATCATCTACAATTGCTAAGGATAATAGATGCAATTGACCCTATGCATCCTTTCTACTCAAAGCTAACAGCTAAGTACCTCTAAATCATCTACCATTGCGAAGAATAACAAATGCAATTTAACCCTACGCCTGCTTTCTACTCAAAACTGATAGCTAAGTACCTCTAAATAATCTAACATTGCTATGGATAACAGATGCAAATTGACCCTATGCATCCTTGTTACTCAAAACTAAAAGCTAAGAACCTCAAAATCATCTAACAATGCTAAGGATAACAGATACAATTTGACCCTATCCATCCTTGCTACTCTAAACTAACAGCTAAATACCTCTAAATCATCTAACATTGCTAAAGATAAAAGAGACAATTTGACCTTATGCATCCTTGCTACACAAAACTAAAAGCTAAGTACTTCAAAATCATCTAACATTGCTAAGAATAAAAGATGGGATTTGACTCGATGCAACCTTGGTACTCAAAACTGAAAGCTAAGTTCCTCAAAATCATCTAACATTGCAAAGGATAACAGATACAATTTGACCCTAAGCATCCTTGCTACCCAAAACTAAGAGTTAAGTACATTAGAATCGTCTAATATTGCTAATGATAACATAAGCAATTTGACACTATGCATCCTTGCTACTCAAAACTAAAAGCTAATTACCTCAAAATCAACTTACATTGCTAAGGATAACAGATGCAAATCGACGCTACGCATCCTTGTTACTCAAATCTAATTTGACCCTTTGCATCCTTTCTACTGAAAATTAATAGCTAAGTACCCCTAAATCATCTAACATTACTAAGGAAAACAGATACAATTTGACCCTATGCATCCTTGCTATTCTAAAGTAACAGCTAAGTACCTCTAAATCATCTAAAATTGCTAAGAATAAAAAATACAATTTTTCCCTATGCATCCTTGCTACTCAAAAGTAAAATCTAAGTACCTCAAAATCATCTAACATTGCTAAGAATAAAAGATGCAATTTGACCCTATGCATCTTTGCTACTCAAAACTAAAAGCTAAGTACCTCAAAATCATCTTACATTGCTAAGGATAACAGATGTAATTTGACCCTATGCATGCTTCCTACTCAAAGTTAATAGTTAAGTACCTCTAAATCATCTCATATATCTAAGGATAACAGATGTAATTTGATCCTATACATCTTTTCTACTCAAAACTGTAGGCTAAGCTCCTCTAAGTAATTAAACATTGCTAAGGATAACAGATGCAATTTGACCCTATGGAATACAGATGCAATTTTACTCTAAATCCTCTAACATTGCTAAGGATAACAGATACAATTTGACCCCATGCATCCTTGCTACTCTAAAGTAACAGCTAAGTACCTCTAAGTCATCTAAGATTGCTATGGATAAAAAATTCAAATTGACCCTATGCATCCTTGCTACTCAAAAGTAAAATCGAAGTACCTCA
>JAQQPU010019675.1:3104-16195 GCA_029168905.1 Artemia sp. Kazakhstan ARC1039
ACTTTTGGGTAAGATTAATCTTGATAAAACTTGTATATTTGAAATCAGCATAAAAATAGAATTCTTTTGATGTATCTATTGGTATCCAAGCTCCGTTTTTTAGAGTTTCGGTTACTATTGAGCCGGGTCACTTAAAAAGGTCACTAGAACTTTTAATTTCCGTTCGCATGAGCCCTTTCACGATATTAGGACTACTGGATCGATACGATGACCCCTGGAAAAAAAAATAACAAATATAAATATAAACACGCATCCGTGACCTTTCTTCTGGCAAAAAATACTAAATTCCACATTTTTGTAGACAGAAGCTTGAGACATCTACAGTACGGTTTTCTGTTACGCTGAATCTGATGATTTGACTTTCATTAAGATTCTATCACTATTAGGGTGTGTTTCCCTTTTTTTCGAAAATAAGGCAAATATTTCCAGGCTCTTAACTTTTGATGGATTAGACTAAATTTGATGAAACTTATATATTTGGAATTAGCATAAAAATCCAATTCTGTTCATGTATTTACTGGTATCAAAATTCCGTCTCTTAGAGTTTCGGTTACTATTGAGCTGGGTCGCTCCTTACTTACAGTTCGTTACCACGAACTGTTTGATTTAAATGTCTTATTTGCTGAATTTTGCAGAATTTTGCTTTCCTTCAACTAATTTTCTCCCTAAAAGTGTTTTTGAGAGAATTTTCCAAAGTAAGACACGCTAAAAATGAGTAAAAAGGGGGAGTTCCCCCTTTAACTAAGCAAAAGCCAGATTTATTGCAAGACTAGAGAGCATTCACTTTCGCTTCATCTCATTCAAGGAAAAATCACTTCAGCCGGGAAAACCGTTCATACAATGCCCTTTTTAAGCGTCGGATTATTCCTGAAAAAAAGCAGAACCAAAAACAAGCATTTTCACACACGTGAAAATTTGGAAAAAGTAATATGTATAGCTGAAGAGATATTTAATACAATACCTGATTGTTATTACCATTATTAATTAAAAAAAAAAGACACCACATTTTCACAACTAGAAAGTTTTCATAGAAAATAAAATAGTCATTACAACTTAAAACAAGATGAAATAAAGTCCTATAGCGATCAAATAATTCGTGGCAACAGACTTTCAGTTATTACAATTAATACAAACAAGGTCATATTTTTAAGCATAGATAGATAGATAGATATTTATTGCAATAAAAGCCACTTTGGGCCATGGCAAAAAAAGGAAAATCACACAAAATAATAACATGATTATAACACTCATAGCAAAGTATGGTAGCCTACATAACAATAACAACGCAAAATTACAAAACATTACAAAAACATAATAAAGCACACGATACCATTAAACTAACATAAATAGATAGATGTATGTTACATCTATCAAGGGCCATGACTACAAAAATAACAAACAAGAAAACAACTTACACACATACAACAATACTTTCCAGACTCACCCCACCCCTTTTTACAAAAATCTATCTCTATGTGACATACCCAATTTTATATACTTTGCTATCATTCTTATTGTCCCATAATTTTTTGATCCCATTACTGAAACCAACCACTCACTTGTCCCCACATTAACAAAAAATAAATCTTTCCTTAGATCCTGTAATTCGGGACAAAGGGCCATGAAGTGAAGCAGATCCTCCCCATTTTCTCCGCACATAGGGCATGAGTAAGGACCCTCCTTTACCCTTACCCTCCCTAAATATTTCCTCCTTTCTCCAAGTGCTAGAAAATTACCCCTCCCTGATATATACCACTTAATTTCTTCACTATTTAAACCCGCTTTAAAATAATTATCATATCCCCAGACCTCCTTCCATTGCCGGCAAATGCCGAGGGACACCGAGGCTGCGACCTCACACTGCCATTTCTGAATCTCCTGATCTTCAAGCACTCCCTTTACTAGTTTTGCTACATTTCCTACTTCCAGCCCTATCCCCTTCCCTTCATTCCAAACACCTGATAACCCACAACTATTTAAGATTGATTTCACCTGGGAAGCCCATGAACATTTCTTTCTATCCTGCAACACCTCCAGATAAGCTGCATTTACTAACCTATTATTCTGTAAACCAATCACCTTTTCCCAGTATCCTATCATTCTAACCAATCTTTTTATTCTCAATGAAAACAATCCTAGATCACCCTTTAACACCAGATTATTAAATTTCCCGCTTAGCCCTAAAAGTCTCCTGAAATGTCCTAAATAAATTCTCTCTATTTTTTCCCCTTTTTCAAAACCCCAAACTTCCCCACCGTAACTCAATGCTGGGCCCACTTTCGTCTCAAAAATTCTCTTCTGTAGCTTAATATCTGCCGGTCCTAGATGCCTAAGGGGACTCTTCAATAATGCCCATGAAGCCTTCTGACCCTTCCAACTCGCTATTTGCACCTGATCACTCCATTTCCCTGAACTTGTGAACTTACATCCCAAATAAATATAATCCTTAACTTCATTCATCTCTTTCCCTTTAAAATAAAACTTATTCTTTTCCCTTTCATCATTTCCAAAAACTAATATAACTGATTTTTCAATATTTAAAACTAATTTTTTACTCTCCAGATAACTATCCAAAATCTCTAACATCTTTTGCAAATCCGGAGCCGATTTCGCAAGCAATACTATGTCATCTGCAAATAATAAACAAAACAGCTCCAGCGACATTAATTTTAACATAGGGACATTTCTATTTCTAAAATACTGCTCAATATCATTAATAAAAAGAGAAAACAAACGCGGTGATAGAGTGCATCCCTGTTTGAGGCCTACATTACTTAAAACTGGCCTAGAATAAGAAATACCTACCTTCAGTACTACTTTAACCACCTCATACATTTTCATTATAACTTCTACTAACCTAATTGGCAATCCTAATTTCACCAACACCACTTTCAACAAACTCCTTGAAACTTCGTCAAATGCTCCCCTAATGTCCAAAAACGCCGTATATAGCCTATTTTTCCTATGCCTCGTATATTTACTAGCTAAAGCCTGTAAACAAAATATTTGATCAATTGTACTATAGTTTTCCCTAAACCCTGCCTGACATTCAATTAATATACCTTTATAATGCAACCATTTATCCATCCTATTAGAAAGGACTCTACAAAATAGCTTACTGATAGAACTTCCTAAACTTATCCCCCTATAGTTCTTGTGTAGGTTTCTTTCTCCTTTCTTAAATAATGGGATCATAATCGATATCTGCCAATTTTTTGGCCATAGAGGTGTACTTAGAATTGCCGAGAATATCAATGCAAGCACTGGCAGTATCCATGCTCTTGACCATTTCAGCAGCTTAGTTGGTACTCCGTCGATGCCCTGAGCTGAATTCCCTCTCATGCTTTTCAAGGCGTGCCATATTTCCTCCTGTCCAACCGGTTCCAGTAGTTTAGCATCCTCTGAATCCAACTCAAAATCGGCTGTTTCTTCTAAACTATTCATCTCCTCATCAGCTCTCTCTTCGTCCTCTTCGGTGTATATCTCTTTATATTTTTGTTCTAAGTATTCTGGCCAGGTATCGGCGTGAGGGACTGAATCAGTCAACTTTCTATTTTCTGTTGATTTCCTAATTAACTTCCAGAACTCCGTTGTATCATTCACGCTAAATTTCTCCCGTATGTTTTGGCTCTCTTCCTCTTCAGAACGTCTCTTCTTCAACTTAAGTAGCCTTTTATATCCCCTTCGCTTGTCCCTAAAAACCTACAAATTATTTTCCAGATCAACTGTACTACTAGCCTTAAGCAATCTAAAAGCTACTAAAACCTCCTTCTTCTTTTCCTCACAATCCTTATCAAAAAAACTCATCAAACCAGTACTTCTACCATTTTTTCTCCTGCATGCCACCTTAGTTCCAATCTTATACAAAACCCTCGACAAAAAATCAACAGAACCTGCTATATCCCCTTCCCTTGCCATATCCTCACTCTTCTGAATAAATGAATCCAGCCCTCTATCTTCAGCTAGTACCTTTTTCAACTTCTCCTCACTATCATTATCAAACCTTAAACCTTCCCTCCAATCAAGCTCATTACCCATCTTTCCCTTAGCCCCAAACTTCTTTTTCCGGCTCTCAGCCCATCCTCCCCCTCCTAATTCAACCCTAATAGGCACGTGATCCGACCCAGCAAGCGCCATCACCTCAAAATCCACACAACAAGAAAGAAGCCCCAGACTAACAACCCCATAATCTATAACACTTGGAGATCTACCCGAAAAACATGTAAAATCCCCCACTCCTTTATCCTTCCCTGTCCTCCCATTCAAAATAACCAAATTCTGCTTACCACAAAAATCCAATAATTTTTTCCCCCAATTATTCTTTCTCCGATGACCGTCCTTACTCGTCCTCCTCCTAACCGACGGCTCAATCATATCAACTCCCTTAGTTTTTCCTATTTCGAGACCCACCTCCTCCTCACGGGCTCCTTCATCCTCCCCTGTATATCCGTTAAAATCCCCTAGAAAAACAAAATAATCGGACGGAAACTGTTCTGAAAAACGATCCATATCATTTTCTAATATCTCCCAGGTATCCTCATCACTAAAAGTGCTAGTTTCCGGCGGTAAATACACTGAACAAAAGATAAACGAGTTACTACCTAAAGGTACTCGCACCCATACTAGATTACATGAAACACTTTTCAATCGAGATAAATTTCGCCATCTATTCGTTATCAATAGTGCCACTCCTCCATAAGTTCTACCATTCTGCGATCGCTTTCTTTGTGATCCAAAATAAGAAAAACCTTCTATTCTCTCCTCTTTTTCCAGCCACGTTTCTACTAATGATACAACTGAAAAATCACAACATTTAAGAAGACACTCTAATTTAAGATACGAAAAGCCCTGAACATTCCAATGCGCTAAATGACACTCGTAAATTGCGCCATGGCCCTGCTTATCCTATCCACTATTTGAGCCAATGGGTTGTGACGAGTTAAATAGCCGCCTAGGCTCCATTTTATTAGGGTCGTCAGCTCTAACCGACTTGCTCTTCTGTCTTAGGTGGTCATCTGGGCTAATAATTTGTTGGCTGTTACGTTTGGGAGCCCCCACAGGCCCGATAAAAGTTGATGTGGAGCCTTTTTTAATAACAGGAGTTTCACTGTTCACCCCATTTATTTCGTTATCACTACTAAGCTCCTCCACTACACTAAAGAAAGATTGAATTGAGGATGAAGATCCAGAACGCGATCTTGAATTGCAAGGTTCTTCCAGGTTAAACCGATTATTTTCAGAAACAAAACTCTTTACTAAACTTTTTTGTGGCACTGATAAAGACCCCTGATAAAAACTCTTTACATATTCCAAATATATGAAATCAGTAATTTTAATCGTGCCAATCTAAAGCTATGAACCTTAGAAAACATGCCTGATTTTAGAAAAAGGGGTAAACACCACCCCCCCTGCCCCCCAAAAAATGGTACGCGATATTGATAAAAATCACACTAATGGATCTATCACACCAGAGAACCGTACTGTAGTGGTTTCGAGCTCCTATGAACAAAAATGTGGAATGTTATATTGTTACCCAGCAGAAAGACCACGGATAGACCATGTGTTTTTGTTTTGTTTCGGTTCTCCCAGGGTTGATCGTATTCGACTGATAGTCTTGGAAGCTCGACGATGGGTTCATTCAAAGGGAAATCAAAAGTTCTAGTGCACTTTTTAAGTCGCAATTTTCTTAGATTTATTTTCAACTTCAGACACTGATAACAGCTAACAAAGATTGTATAATAAACTGTGTATTAAAAAGATCAGTCAACTGAGTTACAAAAATATGTTTTTTCAGTCATAGCATCAGGAAGTTAGCATTAGTTCATTTTCCAAAACCAGGTCTGAATCCCCCTCCAAATCCTGGTCTGTAGCCACCTCCGAACCCAGGTCTGTAGCCACCTCCAAACCCAGGTCTGTAGCCACCTCCAAATCCTGGTCTGTATCCTCCTCCAAGTAAACCTCCTCCCAGGCCACCAAGAAGACCTAAGCCGAATATTTTTGAGTCTGCTTGTTCATCTTCTTGCGCTTTCACTTGATCTGCTTCATCTTGCTGAACTTCTATTTGAGCTGTAATGCCTCGTTGGGTTTCTATTTCAGATGTAGCCCCTTGTTGGTCATCCAGTTGGTCTTTAAGTCCTTGCTGGGCTTCCAATTGAGCAATAGTATCTTGTTGGATTTTTACTTGAGCTGTATCCCCTTGTTGTGCTTCTAGTTGAACTTTATCTACTTGTTGATTTTCCATTTGAGCAGTAGCGCCTCGTTGGGTTTCTATTTCAGATTTAACCCCTTGTTGGCCATCCAGCTGGTCTTTAAGTCCTTGCTGGGCTTCCAATTTGGCAATAGCATCTTGTTGGCTTTTTAATTGAGCTGTTTTCCCTTGTTGTGCTTCTAGTTGAACTTTATCTAATTGTGGAAATTCTAGTTGAGCTGTAGTAATGGTTGTTAAAGCGAAGAAAAGGAGCACCTGTAAAAAAGATCAATTAAAAAAAGTTTTTCTAATGGTAGTAATGAACGATGTTGAAACTGGGTTTATCATGTACAATCTGATTTATCATGTAAAATCTGCGAGGCAGTAATGTTTGTTCACATCTAGTTTAAACTTATCTTTTTATTTCCGCGAGAATAACTTTTTTTTCAGAATAATTTTTTACCGTTTCTGTTTTTTTATACATATACGATAAGGCTTGCATAATGATCTTAGTCTAATTTATGCAATAAAATTAAACTATTCAATATTTGTTTTACTAGCATACTATATTAAATTCGGGTTTTTACCTCCAACCTTCCATAAGCTATTCCATAAGGTATGTAATCTTTACTAAAGCATAATTTCTAGTGTCTTAGGCCGTACACTAGCGTCTTAGGCCGTACACTAGCGTCTCTAGTGTCTTAGGCCGTACACTAACAATGCAAAGAGGGATAATGCTTTGATCTATAATAATTTTTCATGGGACCACCTTTTATGAAAAGAGTCAGAATGAAAAGAGATTCAGGGGGGCCAGACGCCAAAATAGCAGTGGTGGTTGGGTGACAGTTTAGATGGTTTAGGGCACCAAACTACGACTTTACCCCATATTCCCATATCTACCAGTACAGAGGTGGAAAAGGCAAGACAGGTTATCATCAGCCCCCCCCCCCCCATGAAATTCCCTTGGGGTGGCAAATACTGCTAGGAACTTAGTTTTCAGCAATTTTAAATGGTAATATTTTTCTTTTTCTATTCATATGAAGTACTTCAACGTATTTAAAAAATATATATTTAATGTATTTGTCGATAAGAAAATCCTATTGTAGAGGTTGTGATGGCTTCAGTTATGTAGAAGATCAAAAGTCTCACATAATTTCCTTCCATACAAACAATAATACTCCTTTTCATCCAACCAAAATTCTTTAGTAGTTATATTAACAAGGACTTTTCACCAAAATTACTATTAATCGCCAATTTTTTAAGTATATTCAAATTTTGTCCAAAATTGAGATTACAAATTTAAACGTAGGATGGTACTAATCAACGTATAATTATTGATTTGCACAATTTTAAAAGCAATTGACCAGGGATTTAAGGGACTGGTACCTCAAATTATATCTTGGTTAGGCCTGGGTATAATTTGGAAAACAATCAGAAATTAAATAAAAAAAAGAGCTTTTCAACTGAAAGGAAAGAAAAGATTTGAACCCTATTTGAACAGATTATTCTTTGTATGAAGGGGGCTGTCTCCTCCTTAGCTCCTTACTCTTTACAGTGAATTTTAGCTTTTTCCCAAGTTTTTAAAGAAAATTTGCAACTGGAAAAAAAAATTTCAAAGCACTAAAAAACATTTTTTAATAAGCAAGGTGTCAAGAAGGGGGCAGTCCCCCTTATATATAGAGTAATTTATATTTGTTTGAAGTTGTAAACTTAGTCCTTACTTTAGTTGAAAAACCTTTTTTGTTTAATTATATTTCCTGAAACTGTAAAGTTTTATGAATACAATAATTTTGGTAACGCAGAAAAAACGATCAATATTGTTTTGGTGTTTGGATGCACCAAACAATGATCTCTGTTTGGATTTTGATGGGTAATCAAACAGATCGTGTTTTTTCCCTAGGGATGATCGTATACACCCAGTGGGCCTAGAACGTCGGGAGAGGGCTCATTCTAACGGAAACAAAAAGTTCTAGTGTTCTTTTCAAGTGACCAAAAGAATTGGAGGGCAACTAGACCCCCTCCCATGCCCCTTTTTCCCCAAAATCGTCCGTTCAAAACTTTGAGATAGCCTTTTTTTATTCAGCATGTCCTTGTTCATGTCCTTGGGGATAAAATGACCTCCTATAGCCGCTGGGGAAAGGTTATAAAATTCGTCCATTGTTTTATTTGTTATTGGGAAGTATTGATACATTTTTCGGTTAGGGAGGGGAGGACAAATTTTTTGCTGGGAGAATTTTCAATGGAGAGGAAGATTTCCAGAGGGTGTAATTTTCAGAGGAAATTTTACACTGGGTGAATTTGCCACAATTCATATGCGAAATTTCTTTATATGTCTTGTTTTCTCTTTACCGATTCAATTTTACGCGTGAAGATTTTAAGTCCGGGGTAAATTTTCGCCAGGATTGAACTGTCCAGAGGATATTTCTATGGGAAGGAGAATTTCCCGTGTAGGTAGAGCCAGGTATCCTGACGTCATTTAAAAACGATCAGAAAAAAACAAGTTTGTTCAACTGAAAGTATGGCAACATTGATACTTAAAACGAACAGAAATTATGCTCTCCCTTTATGCAACATTAATACTTTCTGCATATTCTCTGCATATATTTTAGAAATCAACTGAAAGCAACATTAGTACTTAAAACGAACAGAAATTGTTACGTATATGAGGGGTTTGCCCCCTCCTCAACATCTGTTTCTTTACGCTAAAGTTTAAGTTTTGTCCCAATTCCTTAGAAACGACTCCTGAAACACAAAGGTCGTTTAATTGGAAAAATAAGTAATTTTTTTAAAGTGCCAAAAAACTGTAGCGTGATGAGTGAGGTGTTGAGGAGGGGGGTAACCCCCTTCATATATTTAATAATTTCTACTCGTTTTAAGTTTTAATGCTGCTTCTTACTTTCTGTTGATAAAACTTGTTTTTTCTTTATTTAATGAAGCTTTATTTAATGAAAGTATATAAAAATGAAAAAAGGAAGTAATTACAAAAAATACACAAATAATAGCCTACTTAAAAAAATATATATAAACATCCAGCATTTAGTTCTCTTTAGCAATGCATTATCAAAGTAGTTTGTTCAAAGTGAAACATTAAAACTAATATTAAGAAAATCAAATACAAGTTTTTAATTCAATATTTTTAACTTAATATGGAATACCAAAGGCCAGTATATTTGACACCCTTCTACCTCACAACTGTAAAAAGTTTTTTTTTTCAAAATGACACGTAGACAAACACAATCACTCCTGAAAAAAAAGTGATAATAAAACACAAAAATAGTATCCTTTCAGGGGGAAAATACAGAAATTCCCACCATTTCGTTCAGGGGAAACATTTTTGATTACAGTGGCTTCATATATCAGCTCATGGGTACTCTTGCAATGCAAGCACAAGTTGACAGCATAATCTTACCGACATTGCCCTTTATTCAGTTGCTTTCCTTGTGTTTTTTATAATTATACGAACTTTCTTGTGTTCTAATAACTGCACCAATTACTAATAAACAAATAGAAAGCCATAAAATAGAAATTAGGATCACCATAAAAAGCTGATTCTTTGACAGAATGTTATCAATACCTAGGCTCTTATACTTTCGGGATCGAAAGTATAAGATCATGTATAAAATAAAGTATAAGATAAAGTATAAGATAATTATACTTAGGCTCTTATACTTACAAGGATCGTCATTTACTTACCATTCATTACTATGAGATTGTTTGATTGTTTATGCTGCAAACAAATCATACAAAAAAACAATTTGTGGAAAACTGGTTCAGGGTTACTCATCCACAAATTATAATTTATATTTTCCTTATAATGGGCCACAATCTATTGGCAGGCAGCCAAAAAGGGGGCAACAAACATTTCTTCCATGGTTTTTCCCTATTCTGCTCTCTTTCCTTTGGTTTCCTTATCATTACTTTATAGTCCCAAATTTCCAGGAGGGCCATGGCCACCCCACCCCCCTTCCCCCGCCCCTTGCCAACGCCCATACTTATAGTCGAATCTGTGCTAGCTAAGGTTCAACTAATCCTCCCAATGACTTGACTTTATCATAGCTCAAATAGTTCTTTTAAACTGCTGGAACAGATCATAGATCTTTATCATGACAAAGATCCTCCAAAATGCTCATTTCAACCAAGGGCTTGACTTGTACTTTGTTGAAAGTGTTACAAATATTTTTTTTTCCTAGACATTATAATAAAGCTATAAAAATAGGATATACAATGGGGGCGTGTCTGGGATTTTTAGTCGGGCGGGGGGAGGCATTCAGTCAGGTGTGTTTTACAAGAAAAAACTGTGAAAAAATCGCACACAAAATTTTGTTTATACACTTTTTAGTTACGTTTTTTACGAGTCGGACTAAAATTTTGGAAGGGGGGAATTGTTAAGCCTGGTACTCTGTGGATACAGTCTTGAGCAAGCCTTGTAAAAATTGATTCAAATTGGGAATTAAACTGGAAATATGAATTTACATCTTAGTTTACTGCAAAACATTTAATTAAAGCAAAATAAGGGGAAAAATTAAAAAAAAAGTATTTCCTTTCTGGTTTATCACCTTTTCTGGTCTTTGGTGACTTAAAAAATAAAAAATTTCAACTTTTCAGTGTGATTTGCTAATAATATATTATTTTCCTTTAAAAATAATGGAAAGTCTGATTGAATAATTTTAATATTTTCATAGGCATATATATATATAAGGGGTATAGTTTTTATTTGCACTATTTTTTATATTTTTAATTTATAAACAGATACGTAAAAAAGCTGAAACGCTGAAGGAAGTGAAAAAAAAATCATTGGTCAATCGCAATTGTCTGCATTACTTGATTTATGATTTTCCTCTTTAAAGTTTATTGTAAATTACATATTTCAGTGAATGTACCTCATAAACTTAAACCGGAACTCGTTAAATATCCGAGAACACTCAAGTTCTTGATCTGAACAAAATCGGTTTGTCTTTCTGCATTCGTTTATAATTAGCTTAGTCTCAGTGAGAAAAACTACGATGCAAGTATATTTTAATTAAATGTTTTGTATGTAGATTCGGTATTTTTGTTAAGTATTTAATATAATGCGTTCTGAGTGGCCAACTTTCCGTAATTTTCTTCTGCAGTTTCAATAATTTTGTTAGTAAAGTATTATCTTTTCACAGCATATTTCATTAGGATTTATCTAACTTCACTTCTTGGGAGATTTTGAAATATTCAACAAGTACCCTTAAATCATATTGAATTAATTGAACATTTTGTATTTATAGTAATTTCTTATTTTTTACCTTAAGGACGTGTCCAATCATGTTAAAGTATTTCTTTGTTACCCACAGAACGTTGTAATTCAAACTTTATACAACGGCTAACCAATTTTTTTGCTTTTGAATACCTAATGCATTAAAATTGGTTCATTACCATATCTTTCGTAACTGAAAAAAAGAATTATCCTGTTTATTATCAAACAAATCAGGGTTTCTACGCTATAGCACCCCAGAACAAGTTATTTCGCCACTCTGCTCCGCATTGTTACTCTAAGTTGGTTATTTTAATATGGTAGTGTTGGGCAATATTAAGCAAGACCGAAATAATACAATTTAAATTCATTATTTTGATTGTCACCAATCAATTTTAGGCAACTTTAAATCTTGTTGCAAATGAAACTATTTCACACTTTCCGAAAAAATGCTGTGTTTTCCCCCAGAATAAGGTTCCAGTTATGCTACTATAGTCTTGCTAATTATTTTGTACCGTGTTCGTAACTTTCAAAGTTTGCACTCCTTGCCCCAGGGGCTATATGGGTTCATTTCATCCCAGAAGTTCAGTTGCATCGACTATTTTGAACAGAATGGGCAAATCAAAGTCTTTGTCGGATTTCTTTGGGGATTAAAGAGGGAGGAAAGCTAGAATTGGTCTGGAAGGTGGTTGGATGGCCTCCAATTAATCGTTTTTAAACGTTTTAAAGACAAATCCTTCCATACGAAGTTGCCTGGGGGAAAAATAGACTTTGAAGTCATTCCGCTCTTTACTGAGGAGGCACCATGGCCCAGTCTATGATACATCTTTTATTTGAAAACTGACGAACACCGTTTTATAAAAGTTCTTAGTTTTATTTCTTTTTTGGTAACATTTACTAGCCCTTTTCATATACTTTTATCTTATCGGATGACAAAGCTTTTTTCTAAAAATAAGTTGTAGCCTACAGGGATGAAATTTTGAGAATTTGTTTTCACTTTGCCGGATGTGTCTAATTTTTGAACCAGGAAATGAATATATGAAACGGAAGTGGGGAATATAAAGCTATAATTTGCAATGTAAATACCATCTGATAAATTATTAAACAGATCTCTTCAAGAATTTGGCTCTCTTTATGAAAAACAAGGAAAGGAGATGTTCTCACTTTTCAAGTACACTCTTGAGTAAGTTATTTTAGTGGAAGGATTGAAAAAAAAACTAGCATTCCCATCCCTGATAATTCATTGTTATTTTAGGGATGCTAGTTCCTACCTAGCTATATTTTTATTACTAGGAAGTTAGCGTTCACTACATCACTAGCAGTAACCATGTACGCAATATCACGCCTACAAGCCTGAGGCATGAATATACAGTGCAATTTGACGTGTACATTGCAAAAAGCGACCAGTCCTTTTATATTATAGACCTATAAAGTGATCATACATGTTTTGGAACTATGGTTGAGATTGTATAATGCAACCAGACTGGTTTTTGAGGCAACACTCATTTCTTAGGGCCAATCAGAGAGAGCGGAGGTTACTCCATATACGATAACTTTATTAGTAATTGGATTCGAATAAAAGGAGTGATTTTCATTGCAATTCATATTAGTAAGAGAATTGAATTCAGAGAGAATAGTTTATTTGAGACGATATTAGTAGAGAAAATGAGTGGAGTATTTTCA
>JAQQPU010019676.1:2997-16195 GCA_029168905.1 Artemia sp. Kazakhstan ARC1039
TTTTTTTATCTGGTTTTCTTCCAATTCTGAAGCCTAAAGATCTGAATTCTATCCGGAATTATTATTTTAAATTTTCTCGGTACCTCGGTGCCTCCCTCCGTGGTTCCAGAACCGGCATCTAATATCGCAATTCGGCCTCCCTGATTTACGGGAAAAAGTAACTGTGCTTACGTGAAAGCTGTCGTTGTCTGCAGGTCTTACTGTGCACCATAATTTACGTCGTCTTATTAAATAATTGTTAAGTGTGCGAGTTTGCTTTTTTTTTTTTTTTTTTTTTTTTTTTTTTTTTTTTTTTTTTTTTTTATGTACTCCGCTTCTTTTTTATAGTGGGTAATAAATAAATTATTATTATTATTTATATTTGCACATTAGAGGGAGGGGGGTAAATTTTAAACTTACCTCTCATTTATATCAGAAATAAACTTTACCCCCACTGCACTAATGTGCAAATATATACCCTGAATTAGTATATATAGGGGTGGGGGTAAAATTCATTTCTGAAGAAAATGATTGTTTTATTTAGAAAAAGCATAAAAAAGGCATCATGTAGTATAATTACTTTATATGTAAGTCAATAATATGAACTGCCAAAAATTTACCCAATCAGAATTAGAGGGGTATTGTCTGGGTGACAGCTATCATGCTGAGAAAGTATAAATTCAGGAATCTAAAAGTTCCAGTTGCATTGACATATTTCAGGATTTAGTTGTAATAGCACTTTTTCTTAAAATTAGAAACAGTAACAAAGGGGGAATCATTGATAAATTTCTTTTTTTTAACCTTGTTTCCATTAGGGGCATAGCTCCAGCATTTGATAAAATTCTAATTAAGCTACTTTTGGCTATCTTGGAAAGTGGATAGGTTAGGAAAATGAAACTTTCAGGGATGGGTCTACAGGCTAAATTATGTCCTGGGAAGGTATTCTGAAGTACCTACCTCCACTCCTCCCTCTAGAGGGTCCTGACCTTTGATTTTGAGTGAAACCTTGCAAAATAGATCTTCTGCTTAAATAAATTACAACAACAAAATTTTCAGCTTGACAACTTTGCTCAATCCCAAGTATTAAGGTTTTAAAGATACGCTAATACATTTCTTATATTAAAAAAAAACCATTGATATGGCTTAAAATTCTACTCAAATAACAGGAATTGTATTTTCAGAACTAAAGCCAGAGAAAAGAAACCAATAACTGAAAATTAAGGTAAAGAGTTGTTCTGTCAAATTTCTATAGGTTCTACCTGTCATGTAGGCAAATTGCAGGACCCTTTAGTGGGAGAAGGAGCGGAGGTAGGTACTTAGGACTTAGGGATTACTTAGGTACTTAGGGATTAGGACTTGTCCGAATTTGACCATATATAAAAAAAGCCAACAATATGGTTGAATGTGTTAGCTAAAACCTAGAAAAGAGTGATGCTCTTCCCATAATAACCGGAAGTCAAAAGAAAATTTTCAAAAAAATCCTTATTGAAAAAAACCTCAATTGAAACTGATTCAAAAATGGTAACAATTATTTTCTGTCCTTTCCCCAAAAATAAAAAAATCGTTAATTTTACAACAGTATGATACATACTGTTTACAAAGGATTACTGTTTGTAGAAATACTGTTTACATGCTGTACATAGAATTTTTGAATTGTGATATAGTATGGATAAAACTAACTATTTTTTGGTCTAACATGAAATGTTAAATACTACCAATGCTATACTATGTAGAGTTGAGTACGAAAAATTATTAACAGCATACCTCTTGTTGAAATAGACTTGCTTTGGATCAGTGCTCGAATGGTTATATGGCTTCAACATCCAGGACTCAAGTCGAAATGCCCCATCACCCAAAAAGTGAAGCGGTATATTTACACCATAAATTTTTCGAGATAGGTTGGGGAAAAGTCTGTTTTGGGCTGCTTTTTCAAGAATATTTTTCCTTTTGAAAGCTCCAGCATCACTGCACCTACCGGGGATACCGGGCTTAGCATACAAACAAACATATTTGGCATCAGAGACAACCAAAACACTTACACTATACCAGCCTTTGTAATTAGAGTAGTCTGTAGCAAACTTAGCTGGAGAATGAATAGGGATGTGGAAGCCATCAATGGCACTAACAGTTATCCGAAATCTCCAAAGCTCGTAAAATTCTGATTCTAACTTAACAAATTCAGTTTCATGTAGCAGGCCATTTAATCACCTCTGGGACAAGCAGTTCTTTGGCAGCACTTATGAATAAATGGAAGCAATGGCCAACTGTGGCTCGACCTATGCCAAAAAGTGACCAAATAGTTTTATAACCTGCATTTGTGGCTAGCACATACAGTTCAACTACAACTTTTTTGTCGGTGGGAGTTGCTGTTCTCAATTGAGTGTCCTGGGTTAATATTTTCTGTTCAACTTTTGACAATACCCAATAAAAACAGATGCACCACGGGCACTTTGTAGCGAGCTAACTGCAACTTCTATGATCGGGAACCTAGGATCAATGACGATCACCGTATCACGCATGACGGATATTATGAGGTATGACGAACACGCGGAATATGCAATTACTACCGCATATTGAGACGGAGACTGACCCCGAGTGAGAAGGAGGCATTGGCACCAGATCAGGAGAAGAAGAAGAATGGGAAATATAAATAGTTTAATAGACGCAAGCCATGAGCCAACAATTTCATAAGACACAAATAAACAATTTTATACGAGAATACATTCTCTATGTGCCTCAAAATATCCCAAAAATGATATGCTGAGAAGAAACTAAACGTACTCCCAGTGTTCGACCCCTTAATGATAAGGCACCCTATGAACTGTCAAAAAACAGGTGAGAATGAATTCTGATAGCATATTCCCACACCTGTAGTTGGAAGCATCATTTCCCAATTGACAATTAAAGAAAGCTCGTCGTGTGAACACAATAATGCTCGAACTGTTCCATGAAGAAACTATATTGTAAGTGCCTTAAAAATTTGGCCAAGACGAAAAGAGTGAAGGACAATGATTTAGAACAGAAGGATTGAGTACACTAAAGACTCGAAGGTGATGAAATAGGTGTGAATCTACAGATGTTACTTCTTAATAACTTTGATAAATCAAAAATTCCAATATCCTATCATTGATATTACATAGCAAATATCCCCAGTGAAAGTGTTTTAATGTTACCAGTGAACATAGTAAACCAAATACTGTGTGTTTTAGATCGTTCTTGTATTTAGTGTTAGATGTCCAGATAGTTATGCGTAACGTTGTCGAGCTATTCATTTAAAATAGCGTAGATGGAAAGTAGTGTGCCATGTAGACAGCAAAATAAAAAAAGCCTTGTAAAAAGTGAATTCAAAAAAAAATCTTAAGTAAAGGTAGAATAGACCCAACCTTGTTGGAAATGTAAAAGTAATCAGTGTTAGATGTAGAAAAAAAAATCTTTAGTATAGTAGCTAGCCTAGAACCATGAATAATCTTAGTCCAGTATATGAATTTTAGATAGGGATGTAGAATAAAAAAATAAAAAGTAATAGAGAAAATTTTTAGCACTCCTGATTAAGCCAAAACATAAATATGAAATACTTATGTAGAATAAATAGTTAATAAATTGCGAACATTTCAAAAAGCCCAAAGGCAAGCAAGTACTAATGACGGGACGTCATTAAATAATGGGAAGGGTAAAATGTACCGTGACTAAAATGCGATATATTTAAAATACAAAAATAAAGTTACTTCTTTCTAAAGATAATTCCGACTTCCTCTAATTAAGTTTAAATCTAGTCGCAAAAAGACGCAGTCAATATTTTGAATAAAGACGCAAAAAGACGCAGTCAAAGATTTCACGCAGTCAATATTTATGACCATAATTAAGCTCAGTCCCATAAAAATTTATCGCTACAAATGGCACGGTCGGAAATTAGAGGAAAATTTGCGAACTAATTAGGCTATGAAACTTTTTAATTATTGGAGAGATACAGACATATAAGTAAAGTGATTAAGCCTATAACCGCTAAGCTACTACAGGAAACCCTTTAAAATATCTCATAGGAGATATTCTCACTGAAAATGAAAAAAATGGTTTTCTCACTGAGAATGAAAAAACAGAATTTTTCTCACTTGAAAAAACAGGAATTTTCTCACATTTATGGTTGTTTCTTGGACGATTATGTGTGTTGGTCAATTTATTTGAGTTTTTTCTCGGATGTCAACAGTAATTTATGTCTGTTTTATGGTTTTTGTCAGTGAGAATTTGAAAAACAGGAACTTTCTCACTTTGATGGATGTCTGTTCTGGATTATTGAGTCTAACAACTGGGGTACCAGAGTCAATGACCTAAATTTCCAAAGATCGATCTATTTGATGTTGTTGTTGTTTTGGCCAAGTGCACGCAAGACCTAACGGAATAGGAAACAGTTAGATCACGTGTTTCCTTCTCAGTCAATCAACGAGTCGGACACATATCCTTTCTCAGCCAATCAGAGGCTTGCTTACATATGATTTTCCCCGTTACATAACACTTCACCCTTGAGATTTCGTATATATCGGGCATGCATTGTAATTAAATTATCAGAAAGTATTTTGACATAGTTGATGACACAAGAATGGATATTTTTAATGAGCTTGAAGCATTGACGGCCACAATTTGCAATGTAAGTTCTGTTTTAGTACATTTTTATTTTCAAAATAAAATTATTTTCCTTGGTCCCCCTCCAAACATATTCAAATTCAGGATATACCCCTCCCCCCCCAAAAAAAAAAAATTCTTTATACATTGCTTGAAAATATACACTTTTTTCCATTACGTAAACCTCATCCTTCCTCCTTTCCCACCATTCATCACCATTTAATTCTTTCAATTGAAGTTATTACTCAAAATTGTCTTCTCCTTGATGTGTTTAAAATTATCAAAATGAACTGGCTCTCCTTTGCGGTAAAAGCCGCGTGTGAAATCTCCGACAAGAGGGGAGATTTACATAAACAACATTCCCTGTGGAAAGAGAGATTACTCTTAATTAAGCTTGTGTGTGTATTTCAATGATGTCTGAAAAAAGGGGAACAAATTGTCTACAAAATTAAAAGAGATTATTGAATAGTAAGGCAAGATTAACTAAATGAGAGGGTAAACCTAGGGATGGCTTAATTTTCCAAAATTTAGGGGGGGGAGGGTCAATTTTGAATCCAGGATATTTGTTGGGGAAGCGGTTAACGCTTTTAATGGTGAAAAAATAAAAATGAAAAGATAATTGTTTTTATCATAATTGTTTTCTACTTCAGTGTCAAACCATTTCTCTATATTTTAGCGATTTTAACTATAACATTTGAATAAAAGGTAGTAAGATATAATCTTTATTGATCTGCATTGTGCTTGCAAAAAAACGCAAGATTAACTGCATGAGACGGTAAACCAAAATTTAGGGGGAGGGGGTCAATTTTGAATCCATGATTTTTGTTGGGGAAAGGGTTAGCGCTTTTAATAGTGACAAAATAGAAATGAAAAGATAATTGTTTTACCATAATTGTTTTCGACTTCAGTGTCAAACCATTCTTCTTTGATATTTTAGCCATTTTAACTATAGCATTTGAATAAAAGGTAGTAAGATGTATTCTTTATTGATCTGCATTGTGCTTGCAAAAAAAACGCAAAATTAGCTCAATGAGAGGGTAAATCTAGGATGGCTTAATTTTCCAAATTTAGGGGGAGGGGGTCAATTTTGAATCCATGATTTTGGTTGGGGAAGGGGTTAGCGCTTTTAATAGTGACAAAATAGAAATGAAAATATAATTGTTTTTACCATAATTGTTTTCGACTTCAGTGTCGAACCATTTCTTGATTAGCATTCGATGATGATCCCAAAACGATGCAAAGAATTCAAATATCACAGATGATTGAACCAGTGGTTAGCAAATCCGAAACATGGTTTGCGACCCCATCAAACGAAATTCCTGAAAATCTGCTATGTGAGGAACAGATTATATCTTACGACAAAGGAGAAGGCTTTATTTGGGTATCTAATAACCACGAAAATGACACAATTGTAATAAAAAAGGGGACGTGTTTAGTTCAAAGATGTCGGAAAATGATTTAAATAGATGGGAAAATTCCAAAAGAAACCTTGTTAACGGCATTTAAACCTCAATTAACAAATACCCTCTAACCAAATCGCAATTTTTAAACAAATTTAATATGGATCATAATACGGACATGGAACTTAAGAAAAAACTATGCAAATTATTATGGAATTTTAAAGATGTATTTTCCGCATCTGAAGATGACATCGCACTGATACAATTTTATGAACACTCAATTTTAACGACTGGTAATCCCGTAGCAAAACAGCCATATCGTGTGCCATATAAGCAAAAAGAATGGTTAAAAAATAAAATTCATGAATTAGAAAAAAATGAAATTATACGCCCCAATATAAGCCCGTATTCTGCACCAGTGATCTTGGTACCAGAAAAGAATGGTGATCTTGGACTTGTAGTAGACTATAGAGCCCTTAACAAACAAGCAGTTAGCGATAAATTTCCTTTACCAAGAATAGATGAAATTCTTGACTCAATTTCAAGCAAAAACAAAATTTTTACTTCTTTGGACCTTACCCAAGGTTACCCTTGGTGTTACCTTAGGTTACCAAGGGTTACCTTACCCTTGGTGGACCTTACCACCAAGTGAAAATAGTCAGAAAAGATGTCCATAAAATTGCATTTTCAGCATCTGAATGTGGTTCATATGAATACTTAAGGGTACCTTTTGGACTTAAAACAAGTTCAAGCGCGCTATGTAGACCCCTATTACACCTGTAAAGAGGATTAAAGAATATCATTCATTTTGTCAACGATGTCATATGCATGGAAGAAAATGCTGAACAACACTTAGCAACGTTAGCTAAGGTGTTCGGGAAGTTCAGACAGGGCAATTTAAAATGCCGGCCTGAGCAAATTTATTTCAACCTGAAATTAAATTTTTAGGAGTAGTAGTAACACAAGGAGAGATATCCCCAGACCCGGATAAAATAAAATGTGTTGAAAACCTAAACCCCCAAGAACTAAGAAACAATTAAGGGGAATTTTAGGTCTTACTGGCTACTTTAGAAAATTCGTGCGCAATTACGCCCAAATTGCAAAACAACTCACGGAATTAACTAAAGGGAACTCCCAAAATGTTACCTGGTCCCAGGAAGCTCAAACTTCCCAAGACCGTCACAAAAAGGCACTCACTTCTGAACCAATATGATCACTTCCTGATTTCAAAAACGGACAATTTTTGGTCACAACCGATGCTAGTTCAAAGGGCATTGGCGCTATTCTTTCGCAAATAATCCTGGTAGAAAACCCTAAACCTCTAGAGGAAACGCCTAAACAAAAACAAATAGAAAAAGTTATATGCTATTCGAGTAGAATTTTATCAAAAGGCGAAAGTAGTTATTCTGCCACAAACTTAGAATTATTATCTATAATCCACCACTTGGATAAATTTAGACACTATTTAATTGGTAGAAAATTTATACTACGATCAGACCATAAAAGCTTGCAGTACCTGCGCACATTTAAAACCCCCACGGGATTTCTAGCTAGATGGATTATGAAAATCCAAGACCTAGATTACGAATTTGAACATTTAAAGGGAAAACAAAACGCAGCTTGTGACTTTTTGAGTAGATACCCAGAAAATATTCCGTCGGAAGCTGAGGAAAATGAAGTTAACGCTATCAATGCTAAGAGCAAACATGGGCATAAGAAAAACAAAGTCAAAGACACAGTAAAGGAAAATAAGGTTAACTATTGTCCCTTGTCTTTAGAAAATATACAAAGAAAGCAAAAAAAGGACGAAATGTGTTCAGCGCTTATTAATTATTTTGTGAATGTCGATGTGTTACCGGATAAATTCAAAACTCTTAGAAAAGAGATAGACAATTTTTACTATGATCTTGATGAAGAAATACTATGTAGAATCGTGACTGCTGAGACAAATAGAAACCAAACCTCAATAATACCTGTGTTACCACAAAACTTAATAATACCTGCGTTCGAATATTTTCATTCAGATACAGGTGGACACTTAGGAGTAACGAAAACTTTCCATAAAATAAAACAATATTTTTACGTGCCGTCGGTAATAACAAAACTTAAAGAATTTGTAGGAGCATGCGAAGCGTGTAACTTAAAAAAAATCACCCACACTTATCCTGATCCTTCAATGGGAAGGGTCCCGGCAGCAAAGTACCCCTTTGATATTGTCTCATTTGACTTATACGGGACCAGCGGAGGCTTGCCTGTTTCCAGCAGAGGCCATACTTGTATTCTTTCGGTTATAGATCACTTTTCAGGATTTACTTTTGCAAAAGTATTAAAAAATCAAGGTGCTTACACCACCAGTAAGGCTTTAGCGAAATTATTTTTATCATTTGGCATTCCAAATAAGGTTTTGAGTGACAACGGAAGCAATTTTGTTTCAAAGGTAACAAAACACTTAATGAGTTTTCTTAATAAAGAGAAAATGGTGACAACCCCGTACCCAATGATAAAATAGAAAATAGGCATAAAATAATTTCGAACGTATTGAGTATTTATACAAAAGACAATAGGAACGACTGGGATCAATTCTTACCATATTTAACTAATGTAATCAATACTGCTTATTCAGAAACAACTAAAGATAATCCATTTTATTTACTTTTTGGTCGTGATTTTAGAATCCCCTATGATGAGATTATTGAGTATCGGCAGTATTATAATAACTCGGAGGATTGCAAACAAGAATTCATAAATAGGATGAGGAAAACTTATAAAATAGTGAGGTAAGAGTTGAAAAAGGAGAAATAAATCAAGAGCTAAGAAACTAACCCAAAGTAAAGGGGAGTATAGATTTCAAGGTAAGTGATTGCGTCTACCTAAAGAACGAAGCAAAAACGGAAGGCAAAAACCTTTCCAACAAATATTCTGGACCGTAGAGAATAGTCAAAAAGTAAGATAACAATTATACTTTTAAAATGGAGAACCCCGATAGCGGAAGAACTTACAAGGCACATGTTAGCAGAATAAAAAGAGCCAAATTTCCAGAGAGATGGGTATCACGTCCCTCCTCTACTGATTCGTCAGATGCCGAAAATGAGCCCCCTAAATCAATATTGGCAGAGCTAAAACCCTTTAATTTTAAACAAGATTATTTTGAAGATGACAGTGATGAGGAACACTTTGAAGAATTTTTAGCAATGAAAAATCTAGTTATCCCTAGGAAAAAATCCCTAATGCCAGGATTTATTCCTGAAATAAAAACACCAAAAGATCCAAAAAGTTATTCATCGGCGAGCGCAGGAGAACTAGATTATACGATATCTCCGAAAACCCAATTTTTCCCCGAAAGAATTTCGACCCCTTGCCCCCCACAAGATTTCCAGGCGATATGGTTTCCCTGCAACACCGATAGAAAGGCCCCTGTCATTGCAGGAAGAATTGAACAGAGCTGTAGAAACCCCCGATATTACTTTAAAGAAGACTCCTCCCAAAGATTCAACTAAAAAAAATCTGCGAGAAGCTATGGATTGAATAAATTTCCCCACAAAAACGAGTCAAGGTACATATTACCCTTCCCATTATTTCAACACAAAGGAGCTCAATGGGAATGGGATCATTGGGGTTGGGAAACTGCATTAATCACTTTTAATCTTTTATGGCTGTTTGGGAGCATACAATGCATCCTGTTTGGCATCGTGTTTTGTCTCTGTATTTTAATCATACGCCAGGTTATAGCAGATTTGATGCAGCTGATTTATCGTGACATGGATATTCAGATGAAAACTCAAAAACGAACAAAGCTTATTCATGAGACATGCAACACTAACATGAATTCGCTAAGAGAAAGCGTTATTCGCTATGCATCACGGGCACTTTGTAGCGAGCTAACTGCAACTTCTATGATCGGGAACCTAGGATCGATGACGATCACTGTATCACGCATGACGGATATTATGAGGTATGTCGAACACGCGGAATATGCAATTACTACCGCATATTAAGACGGAGACTGACCCCGAGTGAGAAGGAGGCATTGGCACCAGATCAGGAGAAGAAGAAGAATGAAGAAAATTAATAGTTTAATAGACGCAAGCCATGAGCTAACAATTTTATAAGAGACACAAATGAACAATTTTATACAAGAATACATTCTCTATGTGCCTCAAAATATTCCAAAAATGATATGCTGAGAAGAAAATAAACGCACTCCCAGTGTTCGACCCCTTAATGATAAGGCACCCTATGAACTGTCAAAAAGCAGGTGAGAATGAACTCTGATAGCATATTCCCACACCTGTAGTTGGAAGCATCATTTCCCAATTGACAATTAAAGAAAGCTCGTCGTGTGAACACAATCATTCTCGAACTGTTCCATGAAGAAACTATATTGTAAGTGCCTTAAAAATTTGGCCAAGACGAAAAGAGTGAAGGACAATAATTTAGAACAGAAGGATTGAGTACACTAAAGACTCGAAGGTGATGAAATAGGTGTGAATCTACATATATTACTTCTTAATAACTTTGATAACTCAAAAATTCCAATATCCTATCATTGATATTACATAGAAAGTATCCCCATTGAAAGTGTTTTAATGTTACCAGTGAACATGATAAACCAAATACTGTGTTTTAAACCGTTCTTGTATGTAGTGTTAGATGTCCAGATAGAGTTATATGTAACGTTGTCGAGCAATTCATTTAATGTTGCGTAGATAGAAAGTAGTGTGCCATATAGACAGCAAAATAAAAAAAAGCCTTTTAAAAAGTGAATTCAAAAAAAAATCTTAAGTAAAGGTAGAATAGCCCCAACCTTGTCGGAAACGTAAAAGAAATTAGTGTTAGATGTAGAAAAAAAATCTTTAGTATAGTAGCTAGCCTAGAACCATGAATAATCTTAGTCCGGTAAATGAATTTTAGATAGGGATGTAGAATAAAAAAAAAGTAATAGAGAAAATTTTTAGTACTCTTGATTAAGCCAAAACATAAATATGAAATAATTATGTAGAATAAATAGTTAATAAATTGCGAACATTTCAAAAAGCCCAAAGGCAAGCAAATACTAGTGACGGGACGTCATTAAATAGTGGGAAGCGTAATATGTACCGTGAGTAAAATGCGATATATTTAAAATACAAAAAATAAAGTTCCTTCTTTCTAAAGATAATTCCAACTTCCTCTAATTAAGTTTAAATGTAGTCGCAAAAAGAAAGAAAATCCTTAATCAGCAGAGAAAAATTGCAATTAGCCGCAGACAAAGAACGGCGCTATTCAGCTTTGGATTTCGCTAAGATAGTGGGCAATAAAAAAGATGCTACACACAATATTTCTAAGAAAGTTTAAATTATAAGAACCGTGTGAACGTTTGAATCATCAGAGTAAATTTAAGAAAGATTTTTTTGGCGAAAGTTTTATCGATAAAAACAATTAGATAAGAATAATGAGAAAGAAGGATTTTGGGAAAACTGTACAAGCTGGGGAAATTCCTGAGACTAGTACTTATTTCTACTTGCTTTCTAGTATAAATTATGTTTTAAATATTTGTATCATCTACTATTATGTTTATTATTATTAGTTAGTTGTCTACTATTACATTATTATTATTATTATTTATTTATGTTTGTTGTTACTAACTCTTAATAACCTTCACAATTGAAATTCTTTATTTCATTTTGTCTACGATAGTCTATGCTAAATCATATAAAAACTAGGTTTTCTTTTTATTTTCTTTTAAGGTCCATTGGTTCTTGCACTATCGGAGCTTACTGGTTTTAGGTGTACATTGATTATTGGGGCTATCGTTGGATGTTTGGCCTTTATTGTGGCGGCCCTAGCAAAAACATCTATTTACTCTTTTTTGCCTATGGTATTGTTGGAGGTAAGTAAGCAGTTTGGTTACTTCTGACATATTTAAACAAATTTAATTTAAAAAAAAATCTTGTACAGGACAGAAAACTTTTAAATTTCTAGAAGGTGTCAATAAAAGATTACGGAATAATGTTTTTAACAATTTTTGACTAACAGTTTGCTAATTTCTAGCACGTTTAAAGAAAAATTCAAATTTAGAATAAAAAAGCTTTCATTTATAGGACAGAAAAAATTATTCTTAATATGTCCAAAGGGTGAAAAAAACAAACACAAAAAATAACAGAATTATTTGTTTCATTTTATATGGTGGGAAGGATGAATTGCGTGAAAGTAAATTAAAGGCCATTTAATATCTTATTATTATTTTGCGAGTCTCGGCGTTGAATAACCGTCTCTAAGAGAAGGGACCCTTAAGCGAATTTTTCAAGCACCGTAAGGATCTCTAAATACAGACAACTACAGATAAATACAAGGGACCTAAATACAACAAAGCGCTGTCTATTTAATGAAAAAACAACATTAATAGTATTTCACATGTGTCGTTAATGTTTTTCAGTCAAGGTGGGTAGCACAATAAGGAACTCTGAAAGCTGTAAAATCCTTCAAACGATACTTCCTTTGAGCTGATTTCTAACTTTTTCCAAGTAGGTATGCTAGAATATTTTTAGGGACTGCCCTTTCCTGAACTTGCAAAAGAAAATACCCGTCCGTTGAAAAAAAAGACAAAAAATCAAAAACAAAAGAAAGATCAAGGCAAAAAATATCACTCGAATTGATTTTAGTTGCTATTTCTGGAGCAGAGAATCCATACCAGACTTAAATAAAACGAAGTGATCACAGAATGTACAGTAAAGATAGGCAATTACTCGACGTAACGACCACGATTAGTGATGATTTTCCTGTAGCCTATTTGAAGCTTTTGTTGATTGAATGTCGACAGGAGCTTTTGCATGGATCCCAGGCAGAGTACATCATATATGGATTCCATGCCAATTAATAACATTAGCACATCAAATTGAAGAAGATCCACATAACAGTGCAAAAACTTTCTATGGCGACTTTACATTAAGGGCGACTTTACATTAAGGGCGACTTTACACCAGACCCGATGTTGTTCTATGCTACTAATCAACGAGAGATCGTCTGCGTAAGCAACATAAGAGGTATTTGTGTAGCCTAGAAATCTGGTAGATTCGATATTAGTCAACAAATGATTAATGTACATCTCATCCGAATCAATGTACATCCAAATTCCTGTTTATATAAACGGGTATTTGGCTATAAATAGGGACACCAGAGACATTTCATTAAGCCCAATTTACAACAATTTAATACTAATAGAC
>JAQQPU010019677.1:0-10680 GCA_029168905.1 Artemia sp. Kazakhstan ARC1039
GCGTTCACTTCAAAAAATCACTATCACAAGCCTCGAAGAGCCTACTTCTATTTTCGGGGCTAATACAAAAATAGGACAAACATATAAAAAAAACTTCAAAAATAACGATACACTTAAAATTCGAAAAGGAGTGAAAAATTAAAGTGTCAGAATGGCTGAATCATTCATTAAAAACAGATCCAACCGTAGGGTAACAGTATATTTTACGGCATGATCATCTGCTTTTATTTGTATTTTTATCTGTTTGGTTATTACTTTTAATAACTATTAAATTATCTTTTCCCATTATCCTTCATCAATTTTTCATTATCCCTGCCTTATTCTTCTGTTAATAATGATTTATTGTTATTGCTTGAATCGCTCAAGATAGTATGGATCGGATGTGCGTGTGAATTGCTCAAGACAGTACGAGTAGAACGTGTATGAGTTGTCGCATGGTTGCCAGTTCACGAGAATGTAGGGAAGGAGGGCAAGGATTTTCGTTAATTTTTTTTTATTGAAGATAAAAAATACGCTTTTCAAAATCAAGGCGGGGGCAATGTATCTTTTTCGATGATAACACCAAAATTTGTGTTATTCAAAATCTAGGGTGGGCTATTGCCTACTTTACCTCATGTTTGTGCCTCTGACTGGTTGAAGGCCATGTCTTCTCTAATAGTCTTAACAAACCTTCAATCAAACAATATACTTATTCCTGTTTTTTTTTTATCTGAATTGACCTAATGTTGTTTTTTCTCTCTGTTATTCTTTTTTTTCGAATATCTATTTCTTTGCTACGGTCTTTGCTTTTTTGTGCCATCTCTCATTGTGTCTTTATGACAAAGGATAAACAGAATTGAACTATGAATATTCTGGCTGTATCTTAGCGAATATTTAGCTTCGTTGTCATCTAATTCTATACTTGTTATACATAATTTTATACGTGTTATTTTTTATGTACCTTCTCATGGCCTTCTCCTAATTTAGTCACAACGGTTACACATGTATGGAGCTTCGGAAGAGATCGGAGCATATTATGGAGCTCTCCTTAGGTAAGATCTTAAAATGTGTCCTTTCATCTTATCTCTCCCAAATTTTGATATTCTACGGTATCCATAGTGATAAGGGAGTCTTAAAGATATGTACTAACAAAGCTTTTCTCCTCTGATATTACTCTATCGACCACTCAACAAGTTCTTAAAAGTGAAGGGGTTAAAGGCAATAATTCACTCACTATGCACCAGAAGTCCAGAGCCAGTAGCTAAGGTGTGGAGGTTAAGTACAAGGAGTGTTTTATAGAGGAGGAGGCAGGCTCAAAGACATTGGATATGAAATTGGGACAATATCTTAGGCATAAAGCCATATACACCTGTGAAAGAGAGTGTATATTCCGCTGCTTGAAAGCCCTTGTTTCTTGTTAATGTTTAAATGATAACGGGGTGATTTTAGTCAGAATAAAAAAAACGTTGTCCTATATTTGGTGGTAGATTTTCTTCAGAGTGCTGAGGAATGGAAGCTGATACTAGGAATGCGTTTGACGTAGTTGATCGATCTTTTCCTTTTTAAAAGCTTCCCCTTGCCTGTAGAGGATATGTCAATGAATGATGAGAAATAGTAGCAATAATTTATGAATTGCTTGCAATGTCAAACACAGGTTATTTTTTCACTTGTTGTTTTTTTTTATTCTTTTACTTTGTTCATAGTGCTTCTTTTATCTTGGGTCCTTGAAAATAGAGCATGCGAAATAGTAGGGTAAAGAAACTAAGTAAAGAGGCAAATCGCTGTATCTTAGGAACAATTTATTTAATCAATACAAAATTTTGCTACTTTTCAACATGGTCTTCAGCGGCAATTATACACCCTGTTCCGTCGTTTCTCTAGGTGTATCTCTGGCTATATCACTTGAATTGATCGCGATGCAATTTTGTACCTGATTCTTAGCTTTTTGATTTGGGTTGAAGATGTCCCCCCCCCCATGGCCTCTTTATTAGGTCAAAACAAATGAAATTTTGGGCTAAATGAAACTTTTGGGCTGTAAAGGGGATTTGGTAGGACATCCCACTCCAATTTTGAACTGTTTCTTGATTTAGCAGTACCACGTGTGGGCGCACATCGTCTTGAAGTCAAATGACCTCTTTTACAACGAGTCCACGACGCTTCGTTTGAATGACTGGTTTTTTTTGTGAGCATACGACTCTAATACTGGCTGTTGATGGTTTGTTGATCTTCAAGATAGTAACAATAGGTGGGTATCCTGTGAATCCCAGGATATTGTAGCAACAACTTAAGTTCCGTGCAAACAAACCGTCGTGGACTCTAAAGGCGTGATTGTACTTCACGCAATGCGTGCCCGCACGTGGCACTGCTAGTTCGAGAAACAGTTCAAAAACCTGGGGTGGTGGATCCTTCCACATCCCCCTTACAGCCCCAACTTTGCCCCTTCAGACTTTCACTCATTAAAGTTGTAGGTCGGCATCCTCCACTCAATAGTTTTTTGTCGACAACTAGCAGCCATAACTGTAGACAGGGACTGGAATACTCCATTGGTAATTTTAGTTAATTGAGTAAGGCTAGCAGTAGAAAGTAGTGGCACAGTATTGGTAGGAGTATGTTAAATAAATAAAATTCGACCACAAAGAAACAGAGAATTTGCTTGTAAAAAAATTTTTGGGCATATAAATAAATGAATTTGGGTACAATCTGGTGCTGATTCTGGTGCTGATGAAAAAGTAATTATTGATTTTTAGTAACGATCAACATAAGTAACTACAAATTTAACATGTTTTAACTGTCAAGATGCAAATCAGATGCAAAAGTGGCGTCGAGATCAACCCAAAGAATTTTACACCAGAGACATACACAAATTAGAACAACAAGTACAATGTTACTTAGGACTGTGCTGAAAAGTAGCCAAAGTGTTGTTGTCTAAATAAATCGTTCTGAGCTACATTGATTTGTCTCGTTACTTATTGAATGGTCGTCGTATCATGAGAGTCCTTGCCAAACATTGAAAAATCATGTCCAGCTTTTCATTTTTATTGTTACATTTCTGATTTAGACAAACTACATTCTTCTTTTTATTTTTCTCTTTATTTTCAGAATAAAGTTGGGAAAGCAACTAGAAAAAAAGAAGAGAAATAGCTAAGTAAAATACTGCAATATTTTTGAAAAAGAAAGAAAAATACAGATATGTAAAACACAGAAAGCTAAAAGAAAAAAATACTACTGCTACTAACAACTCACTGCCGCACCAAGCCGCCCGAGGCCAACATAGCTGCGTACGTTCCTCCTCCATACCAATCAATAGCTTCCAAAAAAACACAAGTAAAAATTGGAAAAGAATATCTTTTTAATTTATTATTCCTTATTTCTCATCGGTTTTCTCTTCTTGTTTTTTATTATTTCGCTCTTTATTGGCCCGTCAAAACTGATTTTTAAAAAAATGAGTCGCCTTTTGTCCTAAATTTAGAAGTAAAAGTTCTTGAGGGTGCTAATTTTGTTTTGTTTTGATAATATAGAAGAGTGTTAAAAAATGAAAGCTGATACCAAGGAACGCAGATGACAGTTGATCGATCCATGGAAAGATCTCCCCCTGTTTTAAAAGATGTGTCAATAAGAGGCAAGAAACTGTTGCAATAATATACGACTTCCTTGAATTCGAGGAGAAAGACTTTTTTCCTTTACTCCTCTGATACATAATTCTTAACAAAGCAAGAAAAACGAGGGGAAGTAACAATCTTATATTGTGTTTCTTTTCTCTACAAGAAAAGGGACATTTTGAGCTGAAAAAAAAAAAAAAGGTAAGAAAAATTAGCCACAATTAAATAATCATAGAAATAATGCATAGTACAGAAAGATAATAGAAGTGATCTTCTTTTCATGATTTTTCTTTTCCCTTTCGTTCCGGGAGTGTTTTGAACGTATAACGGTAAATATAATAAACTAATTAAGTTGACTAGGAAATAAGGAAATAAAGTAATAATAAATCATGATCCTAGGCTTGCCATCTTCAATTTTATTTTTATATTGTTGGGTAGTGCGTCCTTAGCGCTTATTATTCTTTACTTTATTTTGAATATCTAATTTTCATTTCCTTTTTCTTTAAATAATATGCCCAGAAAGCGATCGTTTAAAATGAATTGCATTTTTGTACCTTAAGAAATTACAATGACAGTTTGTTTCAGGGGCTCAATGGCTCAACGTTCTAATTTTCTTCCCCTTCGATATCATCAACAATATTTCAGCATTGTTCTAAACTTTTCTCTTTAAATTACTTCTTCCAAACTTAATACGCCCGTGATTTTCGGAAACGAAGCTTTTCAAACTTGTATTATTAAAGTTAGTTATCGGGAGTTCAATTTGTTTTACACGATTTTTGAAAGTCATGCCAAGGTTGCTTTATCTTTTGAAAAAAAAAATGAGAATGTTGAGATGAAGAAAGCCAATTTTTTACAGTTTTTAGGTAGACCATGTTAGAAAAGTTACTGAAAAAAAAAAAAAACAACACAGGACCAACTTCTTCTTTTAAGGAAGTAGCTACCAATCTATGGTAAGATATGACATAAATGGTACGTTAGGATCATTTGAATAAATTCGAAACACGTTCTTTCAGGCAAATATCACAACATTTTTTGGGAGTTTTTCTCAATCACTTTTAGGGGTTAAAAAAAGTTTGGAAGAATGGGAAGATAAGTCTGCAAACCAAGATTAGAATATTAGAAGCTACAGTGATGACAGTGGTCAAATATGGCTCAGAAGCATGGGCGCTCTGAAAAGCGGATGAAGATTTGCTAGATGTTTTCCACAGAAATTGCTTAAGGATTGTTCTGGGTACCCGGTTGGCTGACCGTATTTCAAACAATAGGCTGTACGAAAAATGTGGTTCAATATGGCTCTCTAGGGCTATAATGAAAGAAAGGTTGATGTGGCTAGGGCACGTTGTGCGGATGAAGGATAACAGATTGCCGAAGATTGTTCTTTTCGGCCAACCGTCTAGGGCTAAACGGAAAGCAGGTCGTCCTCGTCTAAGGTGGGAGGATGTCATAAAGAAAGATTTAAAGGAAATGGGAACTTTGTGGGAGGGTGTAAGAAGGGAGGCTTTGAATAGATTGGGATGGAGGAGGAGCATGCGTTGCTGTGTTGGTCTCAGGCGGCTTGGTGCTGCGGTGAGTAGTTAGTAGTAGTAGTAGTAGTAGTAGTAGTAGTAGGGGTAGTTAATCATTTTCACTATTATAAGTAATCTGCATTGTTTATATTTATATATTGAAAAATCCGTCAAAGTAACACTGAAGAAGCTGAAGATACAGAAAAAAAAGAACTAATACCAATTACATACAGAAAACTAGCATAAAAGCAAAAACTGGGATACAGATTTTTATATTGCGAAAAAAGATCATTGTGATTCTGTTAATTGACCAGTTATAATTAGGCAACAGTGGATTTGGTTACGCAGCTTTTGGTGCTGATTTTATATGTATTTAATGAGCTGAATTGAAATATGGCATTAGGTTTTTGATAGAGCTCAAGCTTTGGATAGAGTATGGCATCGTTCCCTACTAAAGAGACTTTACGAGTACAGTGTCCGCAGACGTCTGTTAAAAGTGATCGAGAGCTTTATTTATGATCGTTTACTGTGGGTTGTTCGTGACGGATTCACATCCGTGAATACCCAGTAAAGATTTATGTTTTAAAAAAATGTTTTAAGATTTAGAGAGCTCAAGGTCAGGGGCGAATCTCCAGTATTTTTATTGGGGGGGGGGGGCAGGAGGGGTCCATATCTGGATAGTCAAAGGGCATGGGATGTATAATATTTTTTCTCCACAATATTGGGGGGGGGGAAGCAAATGCCTCCTTCGCCCCCCCCCCCCCCCAAACGACGCCCCTGCTCAGGTTGTAAGCCTAGGCTTGAAAACTAGTTTTAGACGACTAATTCACTTCAATTAAAAATAGAGGATTAAGAGGAGATGTTGGGCATGCAGAAAACTGGTTGAGTTGATAGTCCCACCTGCTTAGGTAGCATTATTTGTAAGGAAGGTGGATGCAATGAACATGTAAAGATTAGACACAGGGTGCTGCTTCGAATTAGAAAAATGTCTGAAGAATGAACAGGAAGATAACTCTTAGAACTAAGATTATAGTAAAAAAAAAAATACAGTAATGACAGTTGTCAAGTATGGTTATGGAATATGGGCTTCGAAATATAGAAGAAGATGTGCTAGATGTTTCTCGGAGAAATTGTCCAGGGTTGTATTTAGGTACTCCTTTGAGTGACAGAACGTCATACAATAGGTTCTAGGGACAAATTGGTTCGAAGCCACGGTTTTCGGTTATAACTAAAGAAGGTTTTGTGTGATTAGGTCAGGTCTTGTGCATGGTTACCAAAGATCGTGCTTTTCGGCAGTCCGGCGGAGGCCAGAGAACGTCTTCAAATGGGATGGTAAGGATCCATAAGGATAGGTTATATTAAAGGAATTGGGTTCTTCTTGGGATGGGAGTGAAGAGCTAGGCTCTGAACAGAATATCGCTGAGAAGGAGTATACGCGCGCCAGCATTGGCCCTAGGTGACTTGGTATTTATTTATTAATACCACAACATAGAAACCTTTTGCTTGTCGCGCAAGCTTTTCTTATGTAATAAAGCATAGTAAAGTGATAAGTTGTTGACAGTAGTAGCAGCATATCAGTTCGAAATCCATCTCTTAAACTGGACTTCAACATAGTCCAATTGGAGACACTTATCACAACGATGCATCTACTTATTTACTCTCTTTTAAATATATTTTGCCACTTGAATCCTCAACCAGTTCTTTGGTATGAAGGGGGGGGGAGTACTGAAGGTCTGTTTGTTTTCTAAATTGTTCCGATTCCGTACATATCCGCACTCAGCGAGATGTGTATGTTGTTGTTTCTAGTTCTTATGCAAAAAACGTGCATTGGGTGGAGACATAAGAGTTGTCGCAGTAAACCAAGAAGTGCACGTAAAGTTAGAAAAATAGATTACGGTAAGTCTTCTTTTTTTGCGGGAGGGAGGGTGGGGGGTTATCCTTCCTGGGCGATAATTGAGTGGTTATACCCTAAGAAAAAATAAGTCGTGCTAACCCCACTGACGTCTTGACAATAAAATAATTCAATTGGGTTCTCGGACGTAATAGAGGGGTTATTAATAAGCTGGTTTTTCATTGAGATAAATGTAAACTAGTAGGAATTTGAGGCCAAGACGATTTTGAAGGCTAAACATTGAGTTGTAGTTTATGAGTTCTAATAGCTATCAACTGGACAGAATAAGAAATGTTTCCTTCACTTGCTTCCTTTTTATTCCAAAAAGGTATTGGCTTTATAAACAGTCATCATAGTACCACGCTTCTAGTCGTTCTTTCAGCTTAAGATTCTCATGGGTATTAAACAACCATTTTGAGGAAACATTGATTCTAATTGGTACAATTGACATTTTTGTTGCTTGAGTATAATGTTTAATTTTACCTCGAAGAGGATCAACTCCATGAAAAAACCCTTCGTCCTTTAAATTTTTCCATTTAATGATTTTTTGAATAAACACGTGCGATATTTAATTCTTTTAAATGGATGCCAACAGGCGTTTTTATCAGGGAGCAGCGAAGATTCGACTTTCGTCGGGAAAGCGTCACTTTCCTGAATGTCAGAAATCTTAGTGTTTTTCTTAGAAGGGGAGCGTTTTTTGCTGTTAGAAGGGGAGGGGGTGAGTATACCTCCCTGTGGGTGCTTCTCAGCATACCTTCCTGTGGATGTCTTTAGCGTCTAAAGTACTCAAGTATTGGTTTAACTAAAATTATGAAGTTTCATGGTCTTAACGAAATATCTTTTATGTAAAATCATCAATAAAACTTTGATAAGCATCAACAATACTATATTTTAAACGACTATTATTAGTTATGGTAGCTGAGATTTTTTCTCACCATAGCAATGGGGGTGGGGCAAATGTCAGAATTTGAAAAAAATAATACGCTTTATACGAAGATAAACTCGTTGTCTTTAAAAAAGTTGAATCCTTAATTGTCAGGTTCTATCAAAAGTTGTAATCTCTTATTCAAGCCTAATTTTTAAATGTTTTCCAATTCTGTCCGCGAAGTAGCTTAGTTCAACCGGAAATCCTACTGTAAGCCTCTAAACTTTTCCTATTTCCAAAAGAATTTCTCCAGGAAAAGAATTAGTTGTTTCCTCTCGTAAAAAGTTCTATAATTAGAAAGTTTTTTCCTGCAATTTTTTGACTATTTGTTCTTTAGAATTTCTCTCATCGGCAATTTTGCGCTAAGAACAAGCTTGGATAAATACGCTTATGTCATGGTTTTCATGTGTCAGAATTTTTTGTTCTGTTCTTTGTGAAAATTAGAATTCTATGAAATTTAATGGTTCTGAGCTTTTTTTTGGCTTAAAGCACAGTAATTAATTTAAGTGGCTAAATTTCAGACGATGGTCGTTTTGCTACCTTTTGAAGTATTGAGTTAGGGTAATTTTAAGGAATAAATTCAGAACCTAAAATTATGCCCCAGGAAAGTATTTTCAAGCTCCTATTCCGCTTCTTCTGTATTTCTAAGTTTTGGAAATTGAATAGAAGACATAGCCTTGCAAAAAAACCTTAATGTTGTTTGAAGTCTACTTTTCTGTCACTCTAGATTTCAAAATCACAGTTCCAATGACTTAAGTAGCATTTTAAGCCGTGCGGGGATTTTTTTTTTATTATTATTAATTCATTGTACGTTCTATGAACTTCTATGAAACCACTTTTCTTTGGCTCCATTTGTGCCAAAAATTTATTTCTGAAAGTTTCACTTTTATAACATAATCTTTGTCTCAGTTTATCAAAGGTCAATGCCCTTTGGAGGAGAAAGGGATAGAAGTAGGTAAAATACCTTTTCAAGTAAAGCCGTTTCTAGGAGGATGCTACCGTTTTTGAACCTCTCCCCCCTAAATTTCCGTCCGATTCGTGTAAACGTAACGAAAATGCATATAAACGACTTGTTTATGCGTTTTTAATTTTCTTTTAGTCCCCCCCCCCTACCAAAGAAAAATCCTTGATGCGCCCTTGTTTCCAGGGTGTAGTTTCGGTTCTGGATCCATTCCTGATAGTTTCATTCGTCTAACTTAGCTACTTTCAAAGAAAGTGAAAGGCCCGTCATCTATAATGTTACCTTGAAGGATTTTTAAAAAAATGATTCGAGATACTACTGATTTAAATGAGGCTTAGCATGGTGCATCTTTTTTTCGTAAAAAAAATGTATATCAAGCCTCTGTTTTATTTGGGCTATTAGTGTATTTTGGGGCCCTTTTGGAGGCTCTAAAAGCCCCAAAGTGACCCTATCTCTGGGGTCTTTTTGGAGAGAACTTTAAACTTACTGTGGTAGAAATACCTATCTTATATAAATGTTATTGTGAATGTCCAAAATTCCTTTTTCTCTGCTTGGATTTAGTCAGCGTTGCCAGTCAACTTTTTCAGTCTTATGCAAGTTTTCATGATAAAAGTTAAAGTTAGGTTAGGATAAATTGCGTTATAAACCTCAGAAATGGGTTAGAAATCTAACCTAACCTAACATAACCTGTTACAATCAAATCTTGCATAAAACTGGAAAAGTTGACTGGCAACGCTGACTAATCCAAGGAGAAAAAAAAATGATATTTCGGTTATTCACAGGTGAATGTCGACATTCACCAATTTGGGACATTCACGGTAATATATATTTTATTTTAAAAGGGAGAAAAATTAAACCGGTATTACGATTTTGTCAGAAAACTCGTGTATGTCGATATTTTCTAGTATTTTTGAGAAAGATCATATAAAGATTATATATGTCGGGTTACTCAAGGGTACAAAAAGTTGAGTATAGACCAAACATCCCCCTCCCCGAAGGATAAAATACTAAATATTGCATAATTATGAAATAATGTGACACTTCTTACTAAAAAACATTTCCCAAGGTCCAAACATTTCAATAAACGATCCTTATTGACAAATTGTTTGCATACAGCTAAATTGTCTGGGGGCTTTTCTGGGGCACCTGACAAGTATGGAGAAATTTTTTCGGGGAAATTATTCACCGATATATTATTCCATCCATTCCATTGTTATTCCTGGCGAATTAATTGATGTGATCCTTTGGTAGCTCCAGAAAGTGGTAGCCAGTTCCGTAGCGTTCAAATGTAAAAATGCTTGCTTACCATACAAGGGTTTCATTGGGAAGTGTGACAGGTCAATATTTAAGAAATATGTCAGGAAACTATATTATTGTTTGACTGCTACAGTAAGGGGCTGTAAATCCCTCTATTGAAAGCGATGTTCTAGACTTCAAATGCAAATTCCATGAAAAATTACAAATTTGAAATCTTTATGAAAAGGTCAGGATGTTTGGTTTAAAACTAAAAAACTTCTGGATAATTCCTCCTTTCGAAAGCCATAAGCATTCAACCTCAGAGTAAAGAAGCATTTCGAGTTTAATTTCAATCCAGATTTTTATTATATTCTATTTATACCATAAGGTTAAATTTTATATTTGTTTAAATTTATATTAAGCAGTTAATTAACCACCAGCGAGTACATTATTCAAATATAAAGATATTTATGGCCTTCGAATATTTTCTATACGTCATTTTACGGCTTTACGTTCAATCAACTCGAATTACAAACCCAGTCTCCTGTTCGCAAAGGCTAATATATTGGGACTAGCTATATTTT
>JAQQPU010019678.1:0-16195 GCA_029168905.1 Artemia sp. Kazakhstan ARC1039
AAGGAAGAGTTCCCTACCCAGCTTTTGCAGTCACTACTGCCTTCTGCAGCAATAATTCTTTTACAGATAAACTGGTCAGGTCGTCTAGGCGATTTTGCAATGACTATATCACCTTTCTTCAGCATCTTAAATTTCTGTGAAATCTTCTCAGCAATTACTACATCATTTGAAACTATTGTAGGCTCCATTGAGGGACCACTGAGCTAAAAATTTAAAAGACTAAATGGGTATGCTGATGTATGTGGACAAGATGTATTATGATACCTAAAGGAAATCTGTGTTCCCACCCTTCTATCAGTGGAGTCCTTTAAAGCCTTTTTTTTATACTTTCCATTTATGAAGCTTCTATTCTTTTTTTAACCATAATGGAGTTCTAAAGCCTGGACAAAGATCGGGAGCCCTGAAACACAAAACAACGTGTAAAGATTCAAAACAAACACAATTATTTCTTAAATTAAGAAATTTTACTTTTGTGCTTTCAAGTTTTTAAATCTTTCATTCAAACTCAGAATAAAACGCCTTTCATTCAAACGCCTTATACTCATCCCTGTCTTCCCTCTGAAAAAAAAATCACCAAGGAATTAAGGATGTGGTTCCTGATGTTTTTGCAATGTTGTCATCTTTAACTAAATCCAGCTAATTTTTTTTTCAAAGGCAACATTTTGGCTAGAAGCAAGATAGTTTGAGTTCTTTTTAAGAAAGTATATGATATATTAAGGACATATAAGGATATATTAAGGATAGCAAACAGAGAAAAAAATCTTGCAGAAGCTGGTCAATAGTTTTGCTTGTATGGACAGGCTATACAAAAAACATCAACACCACAAAGTAAGTAAGTATACTTACAACCCGCAATATTACAAAAATGAATGCAGAGTACAGAACAAAAAAAATATAACCTGAAAGGAATACAAACAAAAGCACAGCACAAGCAACATGATTATATCCACTGGCTGCAAATCAGGAAAAAGATAACTGAGAGGATCACTGGCATCTTTTTTGGAGTATTAAATGAAAAAAAAAGTTTTTTCAACCGAAAGTAAGAAGCAACATTAAAACTTCAAACGAACAAAAATTATTACGTATATGAGGGGGGTCACCCCCTCCTCATTACCTCGCGCTTTACGCTGAAGTTCGAATCGTGTCCCAATTATTTAAACATTAATCCTGAAACACAAAAGCTGTTTAATTAGAATAAAAAGCTATTTTTAGTAGTACAAAGAAAAACTTTAGCGTAAAGAGCGAGGTATTGACGAGGGGGCGACCCCCCTCTTATAAGTAATGATTTCTGTTCGTTTGAAGTTTTAATGTTGCTCCTTATTTTCAGTTGAAAAACCTGTTTTTTCATTTAATTTCTGATCATCTTTTAAATAAAGCTGGGAAATCAGGCTCCCCCTCCATGAAAAGATCCTCCTACGTACCCCTCAACCACCAGAAAAATCTCCCTTTAAAACGTGTGTATATATCCCAATAATCAATAGTATATGTATACAATGGGCTATGTTCCTAATTTGCAGCCCTTCCCCCAAGGACTGTGGGGGTTAATTCATCCTCAAAGACATAGCTATTAGATTTTTCGATGGCTATCTCAAAATGTTGATCGGGCGACTTTGTGGAAAAAAGAGCATGGGAGGGCGACTAGCTGCCCTTCTATACTTTTGGTCACTTAAAAAGGGTACTAGAACTTTTTATTTGCGATCAAATGACCCCAATCTTCTACGATCACTGGTTTGATATGATCCCCCCTGGGGAAAACAAACAAACAAGCCAAATAAAAAAAAAAAACATCCATGATCTTTCTTCCAGTCAAAAATGCGAAACTCCATATTTTTGTACATTGGAGGTTAAAACCTCTACTGTAGGGTTCTCTGATATGCTGCATCTGATTGAGTTATTTTCATTAAGATCACTTCATGTTTTGGAGTGTTTCTCCCTTTTTCAAAACTTTGGCAAATTTTCTGAGGTGTGTAACTTTTGATGGGTACCATTAAATTTAATGAATTTTACATATTTTGAATAAGCATCAAAATTCGATTCTTTTGATGTATGTATTGTTATCAAGACTCTGTTTCTTAGATTTTCGGTTTCTATTGAGCTGCATTGTTCCTTCTTACAGATCGTTACCATGAGCTGTTCGATCCGTCCTCGGATCTTTAGGGATGCTGTCGAGCAGCACTAGCAGGTTGGCAAGTCCAAAACGAGAAATAATCTTTCGGTTTCTATACCATCTTGGTAAACATACTCAAAAATTACAGTATCTTAAACTAACCTCTCCTTAACTGAAGAAGGTCTTTATTCTACATTAAAGGATTGACACCAGAAAGAAACAGAATTGTTGGAGAGTAAAAACTATGGTAAAGTTTACGCAATCCTCGACTATACTTTCCTCTGTTTGGCAAGATTTTACAATATAAGAAATGGATAAACTGTAAACCACTAGCAAGAGACGAGCATGTAGCTGAAAGAGTAACAAAAAAAGTAATGCCGAGCCACTTCATCTTAGAAACACAAACTCAAGTAGCATTGTACCCACACATAAACGAGAGCATGGGTTAGGAATATTAAAACAATGAAATTGCATTTAGAAGCGTTTATAGAAAGTTCAACTCTATCCAAAGCATCAGTCAGAACGTGAAGATTACTAGCAAGGCCTGATCTGACCTTGCCTTCACTTTTAATCAATTATTTATGCTTTATAGACTAAAACCCTAGCACTATTTTTTTTTCTCTACACACATAGTTGCTACTGGTCCCAGAAACAGAATTCCTGACTTCTGTCTTAGGAGGAAGGCATTGTGGTTAACTGGTAAAGGAGCAACAAACCAAGAAAAAAAGAATGAGAGGATGTTAAATTTTAATTCAAATTTTGCAGAGATAAAGATTAAGTGGTTTGAATTCAGCTTCAAAAGCTAGGAGCAGAGACTCCCCAGAAAATATGAGTGGTGTGGACTAGGATCTGTGAGGCCATATACCCCTTTCTGTCAACCATGTGCTTTAGAATTGGGTGCTGAATTATTCAAGGTTTTAAAAGTGAAAAATACATTAATGGCAACACTGAGAGAGTTAAATATAGTTTGCATGGTTGAGTGTTGGCATAATTTTGAAGATGATCTCCAGTGGCCCTCCTTAAACAAATATACCTTTTTTTCCAGTGAATAGAAAAATCTCAAAGAATAAACCAGAATTATGGTGGTATGATTATGTTTTTTAGCCTGACATCATTTTATTTTCTACTGTAAGTCTTGCCAGCCAATCAGAGAATATAGCTTGGGGTAGATTTAAGTGTGAAAACACCTTCTTTATTGTTATTTCTTTATATCTTGTGCTGCAAAACGGGTCATACTCCTCAAAAGATACATGGATTAGGTTACGTGAAGAAACGCATTATGTGCAACAGAAGTTTCCAGGGAACCATCCGGTTGTAGTAGGTGACTTTAACACGTATACACTTTTAATTTATTTGAGGTAAAAACTTTTATAGATGAGAATGCAGAGATCCAACGGGAGGTCATCATGGTGCCAAGGAGTAGTGATAGCATGTCTAGGCGAAGTAAATATATGGGGCAGAAAATTGTTAGCATATGGTGAAGACAATTGTTAAGCAATTGGTAATGGAAGATTTGGCAAGGACAGAGGTAGAGGTGAGTACACTTTCTTATCAGGGCCAAACCGTACTATCGTTGATTATGCTTTGGTAGATGCCAAGTTTTGGTTTTGAGGTTCTGCTGGCTTCAAATCGTTTTCTGATAAAACTTTCTCTCCAAATTAGTAGGGTATCTAATTTTACTTTTCTCTTCCATGTCAGCTGCAAAAGTCAAGCCTTAAAGGTAAAAAGCTTACGTCAGGATTGAACTGAGGAAGAAATGAAATTGTATAAACTTGATTTTGCTTGGAAGAGTTTTGAACAAATCAAAGAGTTTATGGGACAGTTCTTTGAAACTCCAATATAGTTACAGTCTCCATGAAAAAAAAAATGCTACTGGGTCAGAGGAACAACACAAAGTCCTGTTACAGTTTAGATTAGCTAGAAAGTAACACAAAGGTTTAGTAAAAAGGAAGAAACTTATATATCAAACTAAAGAACAATTTGCTTTCAAGAATTGCTTTCTAGCCTATAAATTAGCCAGTAAAAAAGAATTCTTGAACTCCTTGCATGTGCTAAATAACCAGTCAAGGGCGATCCCAGACATTAAAAAACCTGGAGGGTCATAAGAACTTAGCTACTCCACCTATTTACCCCCACGTGCATAGCAAGTTGATTCCCCCTCTGAGAGCATTCTTACGAGCTTATACAAGAGATATCAGAGAAAGAGCAGAAGAAAAGTATTAACGGCCACTGTGGAGGATCTTAAGGTACTGATGGAATCCCCTCTACTATATATAAAAAATTAATAGGACCCTATGACCAGTTTTCTTAAATTTGTTCAATGAAATCCTGGTTTCATGCAGATGACCAGTAGTCTGGAATATGTCAGCTTTAAAACCTTTATTTAAAAAGGGTGACCAGACCATATGATGCATAGTAATTATTGCCCAATTAGCCTAGTACCAACTATTAATAAATTCTTGGAAAAGGTTTTGGGATATTAGTCAAGGATGCTGGTGAAATATGGTTAACATTATCAGTGAGATGCAAGGTGGATGTCAAAAAGGGCATTCAACAACTAACCACGTTTTTATACTTCAAGCTCTCATGTGAAAACATTGAAGGGGAAAAGGTACCAGTACGCTTTATGTTGCTTTCCTTGACACTGAGAAAGCATTTGATAGCATTAATAGACCTAATTTATTTTATTACCTAGTTAAGATTGGGCTAACTAGACCCTTTTATTAAATTGCTAATTATTATTATGAGATTACTTTATCCAGGCCTATAGTTATCATTGCTAACCAAGGCATATTTAGCCCATACAGAACCTTCAATGGAGTCCATCAAGGAGGCATGCTGTCACCAAAGCTCTTCACTTATATATTAATGATTTGGGAGGGTACCTTGAACAGAGATGGGGTCCAGCTGTCTCACTAGCAAACACTATTTTCTTGTTTGTTGTTCATTGATGGCACAGCCTTGGTGACTAAGTCAGCCAAGGAGCTTCAAACTCTCCTGAATTTAACTGAAGCTTTTAGAATCAAATAAATTGCAGCTAAACTTATCTAAGATAGAGATTGTCATCGTTCATAGTAGAAAGCCCATGATTTCTAATTTATTTATAAAGGTGAGTCAATAAAAGTAGCCCCCAGAAATAAGTACTTGCAATTTGTGCTCACAGTGAGTGGGAACTGGACCATATAAGTTAAACTGATGATTTCTTGTGGAAGAGCAGCTACAGGTGCTCTGCTCTGGCAAAAATACATAATAGGAATAAAAAATAGGAAGATGGGTAAGTACCTTTTCATGACTAATGTCCTACAAGTTGCACATTATGGTTACAAGTTGTGGGAGGGGGGGGGGGGGTACTATAGTGACATTATTGGAGTCTCTACAGTCTATGTATTTTAAAAAGTGTTAGGCTTTCAAAATAATTTTAGTAGTTTGGTTCTCAAAGGTGACCTGGGTTTACCAAACTTGCATCATAAGAGGATTACACAGATGATCAAGTTATGATTATAGATATTATGTTTGCCCAATAACCATCAAGTGAAGGTGGCTTACAATGAGATGCAGAAATCTTCTAAAAATGCAACAGGGCCAAAGCAGGTTAAAGCCCTGCTGGATAATGCTTGCTTTTAATGGGCATAGGACTGGGGTCTCTATTTTAAACCTGGTGATTTCCGTAGTATGTTGGATTTACACCTTCAGGACCAGGATATTCAGGTTTATCTTACTGATGTTGAGAAGTTATGCAGTGCAAGATTTTAAAAGTAGATTAAAGTAGTGTATAGAGCGGATTATTACTTAAGACTGAACTTACAATGGAGGGCACTCAAGTGCTGGTTGTGGGTACAAGCAAACTGTGCTCCATTATGTAGGGACACTGGGATTCTTATGATGAAAATGGCCTGGAGGTGAGTGTTAATGTCCCTTCATGGGGAGTAGAGGGATGATCTGGAACACTTTCTGAGTAATTGCCAAAGTTTGAAGAATTTAAGGAATAGCTTTTGGGGAGAGGATTGTACCATGGCTCCCAGGTATCTTGGAGACCTCTTCTAGGGAGCTAACTATTGCAGTGGAAAGTTTCATAGAGAAAGTTTTAAAGGTACAGAAGATATAATTTCAAGGTTTGTTGCTAGCATCCAACCTGTTGCTAGCATCCAACCTGTGAACATCTTGGCTGCTACCCAGTGAACCAAATTTTTCTTTCAAGCCATTGACCTCTTATGTGGAGGGTGCAATTGCTCCTTCCATGCAGGACCAGAAAAGTGTGCCAAAATTGATATAGCTAATTGGAGTGAGAGCTGGGGTTGTCCTGACTCCTCTTCTAAGAACATTTCAACCATTTCAACAATCATATGCAGATGATGATATAGTAACTGTTTTTGAGAAACTTGTGAAAAATGAAATGCAAAAAAAACCAAAAAAACGCAAGAATAAGTGAAAAAGAAATGTGATACGTAACCATTTCAATCATGGTCTCTGTAAGTTTTGTAAGCAGTACAAGTTTTTACATATTTGGCGTAATTTTATTTTGGGGTATTTGAATGTCCAATAAGTGCAGTTTTGATCATGTTGTCCTTTGTCCAGTTTTAGCTTGTATTGACAAATGGTGTTGTTTTACTCATGTATCACCAGTTATCACAGAGGGTAGGTTTAAAATCCAACCTTTTTTAGGGCAATGCCAAAAGCATTCGCGACCCCTCCTCCCCTGGGTCATGTTCCAGTCAACTTCCAATTTTATCCCCCTGTCTACCCAATGCAGAGCTTCATATCCCAGGAATCCATAAGTCTCCTCCATCCCAGGCACTTATGCACGTCCAGTTGACGCAACCACTCAGATCACATTAGCCAATTTGGACAATCCCCAAACCTCCCCTTACTCACATCCCACCCAAAAATCTACATCCCATATACCAAGATCCTCTCCATACGTCCAAGAATTTGATAACTGGTTCTTGCCTCCATCTGCTATTTGCCAAAAGAAACCTGACCCCTCCCCTCTCAGACACCCTCCACCCTACTTCCCTTTCCCAGCATCTACTTGCCTTACCATCCCCCCATCCCTTGCACTTTATTCCCTGTGGGAACCATACCAATGTGACTCTGATTTGAGAGTTCCTACATGCAAAAATTACCCTGCAATAAATAGTCAAGCCCTAAAATCATCTGCTCTATCCTAGAGCCCAAAATTAAAACCCACCCCAAGTATTACTGAAACTCATTGACTTACTTGACTTAAGGCTCCTGCTGGTGGTCCAGTGTAGAGAGAGATGAAACTCTTTGCCTCTATTCCAAACAGTCCTGCGCAAGCGTGACAGCTTCATGGAGATCAGTACCGATCATGGAGAAGTACTGGATAAGCCTGTCCCTCCATCTGAACTGGGGTCTTTCACGGGGGCGCTTCCAGCCATGTTGAGGGGGATCAAAATTGAAAAGTATGCTGGCGGGTGCTTCTTCTGGCATGCAAATTAAGTGGCCAAACCACTGTAGAGTTCTTATGGCGAGCTGACGAGAGTTGGGGGGTCTGATCCGTTAGTGTCAGCAATTGGATGTTTGAGATGAAGTCGTACCACTGAAACTCATTGATGGTCATATTTCCCCTGTTGCTTTTTAAATTTCCAAAATTTTTAATTACTAATGCTGAAAGCCTCAATTTTTTTTACAAACTCACAGAACTGAAGGTGCTATCAGAACTTAACCACATTGATCATTAAACTCCATCCTTTGGATCACTCACTCGGAAAAAAAGGAGACGGCATTATGTTTTTTGCTAAATGCAACCTTTTCCCGAAAATTATTCCTGTTCTTAATTTAGCTGAGTATGACAAAATCTTTAGACTAAGTATTAGACCTAAAGTACAACTCTGTCCCAATAATTTCATTGCAATAGCTGTCTTCTATTAGGCTACTTGCCAAAAAAAAACATTGATGCAAAACGGAAATTTCTCCAGCAGTTGCAGACCAGTGCTTATTTTGTTGTTTCTAAGTACCCTAATGCCAGACTTTTTTTGGTTGGGGATGCTGATGAACTTAAGATAAATTCAACTTGCTCCTCTTTGAAAGTTCAGCAAATAGTTAAAATACCAACTACTAGGGGCAACACCTCTCTAGATATCCTTCTGAATAATTCTTACAGTCCTCCTTCAGCTTTGCCTCCCTTGGGTGGGAGTTACTATCTTTCCCTCCTCTTGTTGCCCTCTTTTAATTTCAAGCATTCATTCTCAGTAACTTATGGCTCTTACTGCCCCCTTCAAAATGCTGGAATCCTTTCTAATGGAACATGGCTGAGTACTGAAGATTGGTTTGATATTTATAATTTGTATAATCTTGATGAAGAAATCACTACCTTTCACAAAAAGCTAAAAGATTAATATCTAATTTCTTTCCCAGAAAAAAGATTTAAAAAGTGCGCCAGTGACAAACCATTCATTAATCAACCCATAAAAGTGCTAATTAGAAAAAGTTGAATCTTTTCAGAAATGGTAAACTGGACGAAGCTAATAAGTTAAGAAAAGCAATTAAAAAGGAAATACATAAATCTGCCCAATCCTGCTGCAAGAATAAGGTCAAAGAATTGTATACCAGCAAACCAAAGAATTAGTATTCTGAGGTAAAAACGTTGTGTGGCAGTTGTGTTTTTCTACTTATTTTTTTTTTTATGAATGGTTTTGCCATTCTGATATTGTTGTTTTTGGCATTGTTTTGCCAATATTTTAGTTGTTTGCTTTATTTATGATTTTTTTCTTTTTTTTTGGGGGGGGGGGGGGGGCGATGAAACAAAAATGCAAATTTGGCCCTTTGGGGCTTGTGATAGACATCTTTGAAATAAATATCTTATCTTAGGTGTTGATTGCTATTGTTTGATTTGTTCAATTTTTTTTGTCTTCATATTGAGTATTTTGCAACTGGCTTTTAAATACACATATATGCATACTAATTGATGTTTTTTTTTATGCCCTTTTGAATATAGTAATTGCTTTGCTTGAAAATTCATTTTTACTCCCTTTATGGACTCTTAAAGATGCCATTTTTGTCCTATTTAAGACTTCTTTTTGCTATAGACTGTGTCATTCTTGTTTCAACCATGTATCCATAAATTGAATCAACTGTAATAAAATCAAGAACCAGAAAGCCAATAAGAAATATATAATCAAGGCTATATATTTGCACGTTAGGAGGGGGGGGGGGTAAATTTTAGTAGAGCTGCAGCTGAAATGCGTTAATTACAATTATTCTGCATATTATTAAATAATAATTGTTGTTTTTGATCCTTTTGTTTGTTCACCTAATTCATAGCTAAGTAATGGAAAGGTCTCTATATCTACAATTTTAAAAAGTAGTTTTCAGAATTTTTCTGGCTCTTTTTAAAAATTTCTGCATATTTGTTTTGATAAAAACATTTTACTTTTAAGACAAATGAAAATAATAATTAGCATCCCTGAATTAGCTACAAAGTGCAATTTTTTTTTATCATTAGCCAGTATTTTTAAGAACATATTTTAGTAAATTTCTAGGTGGCGCTATAATTTAGCTAGGATGAAAGTGAAAACATCATTTGATGCTCTTTCATAATTCAATAATTGCTTCTGGGGCTAATTGTATCTTCAGCCCTTAAAGGGGCCCCAAAGGTATTTTATTTTTGTAACCACACATAGAAGTTATCAACACTAGTTAAGTTATTGAAAAGTGGTTAAAACATATCACTAGTTTATAAATAAGTTGTTCAAGAGTAATATATTCCAAAAATACTTATTTATAACAATTCAAAACCTTATTTATTAGGCAACTGAAATATAAACTGTTTTCCTACAGTTTCAAGTTTTTCAAATACCATCAACAAAAATACTGCTGAATTTTGCAATTCAAAACTTAACTATCAACAATTCAGGATATAGGCCTATATTTGCACATTACATGAATTCGCACTTTGGAGTGAAATTAAGGTCCATACAGGATAAGTTGTGCTCAGGGTCAATTATGGCAAAATTTCATCACTGTGTTAGGTCCCAATGACATGCTATAAGAGAGGTCTGCTGGAGAGATGCAATTTAAGCCCAAAGCAGCATCAGCCTCCTAGCAAGACACTCATTATGATGAAGTTTGCATCAGTTGGTAGTTGAGTGGGACGGACAGTCCCACTCATATTTCCATGGCTTGTCCAGTCTGGACTTGAAAGATGCAGCTGTGGGTGCAATCGCCGTTTCAGCTTGAAGGCTATTCCAATTGTTGACAACATGCTTGGAGAAGTGTTGCCATGTTTGTGTATTGACAGAACATTTTGACAGCTTTTGTGAGTGTTTTCTTGTATGGTGCTGACTTTAATCTTTGGTAAAAAGGGGGTTATTTGGTTGTGCATTCTACTTGTAGGTCAGCATCATATCACCAGAGCGGCATCTGAAGACAAGTGTTGGCAGCTGCATGCGTTCCAGTCTCTTGTTGTATGAGAAAATCTTGTAGGTCAGCTATGCACTTCCTGGCACGCCTCTGAACTCCTTCGATTTGACTGGTATCATTCTTATAGGAAGGAGAGGTGAAACATGTACCGGAATCCAAAACAGGCCTAACTATAGCCTTATAGAGCCTTAGAAAGACTGTACAGGAGCAGATGATTATGGTGCGTTTGAGGAGACTGAGGCTTGAATTTGCTTTTGAAACTGCTTGTTGCCAGTGGCCATGGAACTTCAATTGTTCATTTATCAGCACTCCTAGATCTCTTTCTTCTGGACTTGTCTTTAGTACTAAGTCAGCCAGTGAATTGGGATCCGACATGTTGTACTGGTGATAGGGGTTGTTGCTTCCAAAGTAAAGGACACTACACTTTGATGTGTTGAATTCAAGTAGCCAATCTTGTGCCCATGTTTGGATTTTATGAAGGTCACACTGCAGACTTTGTTGATTTGCAGGCCTGAACATCTTGGAGTCATCAGCATAGAGAGTGATGTTGTTTTCTGTTCCGTTCACCATACTGTTGATGTACAGTATATGAGGAATAGGGTAGGGCCCAAAACAGTGCCTTGGGGGACTCCACTTACAACATCACATGGTTCAGAGAAAACCTTGTCACCATTAGTGAAGAGTTGAACCTGCTGAGTCTGACCAGTCAGAAAGTCCATGACCCAACTGATCATGTCTGCATGGGTAACTGCTGCCGAAAGTTTCAAACTCAGATGGTTGTGTGGTACCTTGTTGAAAGCCTTGCCTAGGTCCAGTAAAATTAGGTCCACAGGGATTCCTTTCTCCAGGTGATCTGCTATGATGCTGTATGTCTCAAGGAGATTGGTATAAACCAATTTTCCTGGCTGAAAGCCATGCTGGTCAGGGGAAAGTATATTATTGGTACAGAGATGTGTCAGAATCTCACCATTCACAATCTGCTCAAGGGTTTTTGCCACCACTGTGGTCAGACTGATGGGTCTGTAGTTTTTGGCTTTGGTGAAGTCCCCTTTCTTGAGTATTGGGGTGACATGGGCCAGCTTCCAGTCTATGGGTACCTTTTTTGAGTCAAGGAACAGGTGGAATATGTTGCATAGTGGTTGTGCAATTTCTTTGGCAAGCTCCTTCAATATTCTTGGGTGCAAGTTATCAGGACCAGCAGACTTGTTGATGTCTAGTGCTTCAAGTTGCTTTTGGACGACAGGGGGGAGAGTAGAATAGGTGGCATCAGGTTAGGGATGTAGTATGATGGGCTACAAGGAAGAGAGCCATCTGGTTCATTGGTGAAAGCCAATACAAACTGCCTGTTGAGGAGTTTGGCAATGTCCTTCAAGTTGGTCACTTCCTTGCTATCATCCATACTGAGTGCTTTTACTGACCATCTGCTATGGTCCTTACTAGATACATACTTCCAGAACTTCTTTGGGTTCCTGTTATTCTTACTATCATCAGCTAGCTTGGACTCATAACTTGCATAAAATTGTTTAGTTAGGCTTCTTAGTTTGTTTTGAGCTTTTGTAAACTTTTGGTAGTGTTCTTCTTTCCCTCCTTTATTGTACTTTCTCCATTATCATCCCCTCCTTTTTCTTTCCTTGTGTATCTTGGGGGGTCATGAAAGGCAGTGTTTTGGGCTTTGGCGTGAGCTTTACTGAAGTGTAAGTAGCTTGTCATTTAGGTTAGCCCATTGTTGGTCGACGTCCCCTTGAAGTAGAAGTGACCAAACTATGCCTTCCAGCTCTTTCCTGATCGCCCTGTAATCTACATAAGTTTTCTTTATGTAATCATTTTTAATCTTATGAAATGACAGATTCACTTCTAGGATTAAATGATTGCTCTTTCATAGAGGGGGTAAGTAATTTATGTTCTGCAGCTGGTCTTTATCCCATAAGAACACTAGGTCCAGTAGAGTTCGTCTCTGGAAAAGTTGGCCTCTAGTAGCTTGTTTGACAATCTGGTAGAGATTAAGGTTGTGAAGGCACTCTGTGAATAGATGTGTGCTTCTGCTTGTAAGTACAGGTATATATGGGTATCCCTCTTTCCATATGAGGTCAGGGAAGTTGAAATCACCAGCTATAAGTAGGTTCCCCATGTAATTCATAGTTGCTTATGCAGCATTGTTGCTATTGTCTGCTTGGTTTCTTGGCAGTCTGAGTCAGATGGGCTTCAATAAATACAGCCTACTTTGGTTATTACTCCACTGCTGTCATCACACAGGTTGAACCATACAGATTCAATAAATTGTGAGTTACCTAGGAGACATAATGACTGTATACTATAACATGTCTTGAATAGCGCTAACATACCATGCCTGCATTCTGAAGACTGTAGGTTTGACACAACACCATACCCTGGAACCTTAACATGGGAATCTTTGAGCCTGTTGCTACTAGACTTGTGACAAACTTCAGTCAATAGGATCAGATTATAATTTTTGGAATAAATCACAGATTTCAGCTTATTCAATTTGTTAGGAAGTTGGTCAGCATTAGTAATTAGAGCTGTAAAATCTGGACTTGCTCGTTTTTGGTGTTGCCTACTTCAGTTGTTGGTCCCATTGCTTGGCTGACCTGAGTCCTCATCTGTTTTACTTAGTGGTTGCTGGTACTTTTGAGTTAGCAGTGTAGTAGCTTCCAGAGCTTGTTTCACTTCCCAATGAGCTGTCACTAGTCATGGATGAGAGTTTTTCCATAGAAATAGCACTAACATGTTTGGTAACACACATATTTACATTATTTACACAGTTTACTGTATGCACCAATGTTGTTTTTCTGTGACTCTTGGTCTTTTTCAGCAAGGATGATCTGTCATACTTCGGATTCTAAAGACTACTGAAAGTTAGCACTAAGTGCTCAGACTTCTGCTTGCAAAATTTGCTTTGTTTCACTTGCACTATTCAAAGGATATGGCTACTTCCAAACTATTCACTTTGTCTTTTATGGAACCTAGCTCAGCTCTAAGTGCATCTCAGTTTGAGCAATGGTATTGGAGAGACTACTCTGAAGGTTTCCTATTGCTTGTGTGATCACTGAAGTAATATCTTGGATAGTAGCTGCAGGTTAGGGGGGGGGGATAATGAATTTAGGGGTGGTCTCATTTGATTTACACCAAGCACAGTAATAATAATAATATAATATTATAGATTTATTACCTGCCAAAACTGTAAAGATACAATGGGCGGCAGAGTATAGAAAAGTGAAAAAAGAAAAAAAAAGACAAACAACAAAGTACGGATTAACACGAATATATACAATGAAATGGGCCCTCAACATTCAAATAGCACATTCAACTCAAGTCTGTCCCTGAAGAGTTACCCAAGGATGCCCTAGAGTCATGAAATTTTTATGAAAACTTGCTACTCTGGCAGGAACTGTCAAGGCAGGGTCTATCAATCCAAATCTACTGATCAAATACTGGTTTTTGGACCATGGTGGTAGTCCAAGAAGATGCTTAGCATATTTAAAATAAATCGTGTGCAACTTTTTCTTCTCTGTCTGTGTGAAGTAACTCTAAAACGGAGAGATGTAGAGAAAATTCGGTAAAGCAAATGCATTATACAATTGGGCTAAAATACCATGACTAAATCTTGCCTTGCTCAGGACAAGCTTTCCAAATGCAGAACGAACTTTTCTAAGGGTATCAGCAATAATAAGTAAGTGTGTGGCCTTGAGTGACATACCGATCGGGACTTCAAGGTAAGTAAGTGATGGAACAGGTTTGATTTCCGTATCATCTAGCATAATGCATATGTCCTCAGTCAACACTTTATAATTGAAAAATAAAAATTCAGTTTTCAATGGATTAAATGTATGGCCAACACGAGCATATTCTACCTTTAATGCACTAAAACAACTCTTTATTCCATTCAGGGTTCTACTAATGTTTAAAACGTTGTCAGCATAACCTATGAGCAACACCTCAATCCTGCATAAAATACACATTGTTGGTGCTTCATGTTGCACTTCGATTATGGAATTATTGAATAAATCTGGTGAATTTCCTGCCCCTTGCCTAATACCCTTTTTCACTGGTATATCAATTTCTAAAAGCATATCACAATCCCAACCAGGACACTTTATCCTAACACAAAGATTACTATACATTGAATCAAGGGGTTCAATGACCAAATTTTCTATGCCTCTCTCTGCTGCAGAGAGTAAAATATGTTTGTGGATAGACAAATCGAAAGCACAGGCAAGATCATGGGCTGCTAAAACTAAAGAATCATTGTCATTCTCAGCATCAGTCAGTATAGTCACCAGCAAGTAAAGGGCATGATCAGATCCAAGCAATTGCTGGAACCCAAACTGGTGTGGGGGAACCAAGCACTTGCTTCTAATTTTGTCATGAATAAGAAGCTCAAATAGTTTACATAGTGTAGTCAACACAGAAATGGGCCTATATGAAGAGCACTGGGAGGGAGGCTTCCCTGGTTTGAGAATGGGTGTTATTACACCAATGCAAAAGATATCCAGGATGATACCTCTGGTAACAATAATTTGGAATAATAATGATACATGTTCAAGAAGTTGTTCACTACGATAGAGTAAATGCTGGCCACAAATTTTATCAAAGCCTCCTGAAAATTTCTTTTTTAGCTTTTTCAGGCATTCATGTATTACACTTCTATTAACTACCATGTTCTCTTTTGGCAGTTTTAGCATTTCATCTAGCTCACTCCAGTAAGAATTCCATAGTGCTTGGTTGGGACTTTTGAACTGATTGGTGAAGTAAGTATTCCAGGCCTCTTTTGTTAGAAGGGGGACCTCAGAGGTTGACTCTTTGGGCTTCACTAAATTCCGCCAAAGGAGTTTGGGATCGAACTTGCTTTTCTTGCTGTATTCGTCAATTATGTCTCTATGGTGCTTAGACAAGGCTTTGGCAAAGGCACGTTTAGTATGATTCTTCACTTTCCAGACTTGCCCAGATCTTGGCTTACCACTGTCACACCATTGGCGAAACCAGAGGTTTGCAGTCTGGCATGCTTCTGTTAAATTTAGGTTAGCGGACCATCCTCTAATTTCAGTATTTACTTGAACTTTTCGAGAGGGTACGGCTGCTGATTTGGCACACCAAAGGGCATGGCATATTGAGGCAGAGTAAATGTTCAACAGAAGTTTCTGCTCTTTGGCCAAGGTGTCACTGTTGGACATCAGTAGCAGGAAAGGGACTTGGATCTTTTCAAGAATGCTATTACACACTTGTTGATACTGTTGGATTGCAGCATCATTGAGCTTCCAATCTTGCAAAACTTTGAGCTTTGGAGCTGTGCTTTTTTTACTTCAGAGAACAGGCAAGCAAAACTCAAGGATATAGGTAAGTGATTGCTAAGTGTACCACCCATTAGTACCAAAACAAATTTGTCCTGGACATTGAATGATGTAACAACATGGTCAAGATTAGATACAGAGCCACTGTTATGACAATAACTGAAGTTTTTATCTTTATCCACAATCCTGAAGCCATCTGGTAAGACTCCTAAAGCTATTTGTGTTCTAGGACTGTCAGTGTCAGTAAGGTCACAGTTGAAGTCACCAATAATTAAACAGTCATGACCCAACTGCTTTATTCTCAAGACACATTTAGCAAGTTTCTCGCAGGATAGGTTGAATTTTCTCTCTGATTGATCATTCTTGTAATTAGTAGGAAGGTAAACACAGATCAGAACAA